>RJWJ010013289.1:0-40173 GCA_004363605.1 Indri indri
AATAAATGATTATGGTATATACCACTGGTACTTTCACTTTGGTGTTTTGCATGCATGAAATCCTACTTATAAGGTGGCATTATCAAAAACGAATGGGGGAAAATGATCTAGAAAATCAGGGCTTTTTTCGCATTCACAAGCTTCATTCTCTCCAATGAAGTGAGTCAGCATTTCAGAATTTAAAATTCTGATGTGTAGGTAGTCCCACAATAGATTCAAATGGGGTCGCTCAATGAGGTAAAAAGTGCAATGAATTTGCATTTATGTGTCCTTGGACTCTTTTAGGCATGGGAGATGTATGATGAGTAGCTGATTCATGTACTATAGCTAACCCTTTTAATAGTACATTTTTAGAGTCCAACAAAAAGAGAGGAAAGTACTTTGTGATAATGTTTCCCCTGTATAAGAGATGATAATGAAATAAAATATTTTTACATGGAAAAACTAATAGGGACTCTTTTAATATAATATCTTTTATTTTTTTCCCCTCTATAATCATCCTTCTCCTAAACCACGGGGCTAGGCAAAATCTGTCATGGTGGCTTGTTGAACCTGTGGATGCCTGGACACATAAATTTGAGTACCAAAAAGTATGCATGTACAGATATGAAGTTTTTATTGATAAGCTATATTTCAGTTTACATTTCACATTAGCTTGGAAGATTGGTTGGCTTTCATCTATTTTTTAAAAAATCACCTTTACCTCCAAATAAGGACAAAAAGTATTTATAAAATCTCTAGAATGTTGTTTTTTTCTGACTTGAACTCTCAATCTGTTGTGTTCTTTGTACACGAACTAAGAATTCTTTCTACACCAACCTTTCAAAGTAGGAATCAAAACAATATTGAATCGGTTAAACTTGTCCCAAGAATTGCAGTGTGATTTCAAAAATAAAGTTGTATGTACCAACTAATAGAAAAATATAGGTAAAGAATGACTTTGAAAGGAAAGTTCTGGAAAACTCCCAGACTGTACTGGGGGAAAATGTAATTAATGGACAATTTGGGAAATAAAAGACTTAAAGGTTAAGCTCTAGGGAGACCAACATCTTTATAGTAGAATCTCTATAAGCAGACAGTAAATGGAACGAAGGGGAGAAATAATCAATGAAATGACAAATTCTTCACGAAGCTGAAAAAAGCCATGCAATTCTTCAGATTGCAAAGACTGACTACATATTGAGTCAGATGATTAAAAAATGCCTACTACTCAGTTATTACTAGTGGAATTTTAGAATTCCATGGATTAAAATATATATACCCCTCTACCCCTCCACATACTCCCATAGAGGAAAAAATAAGTTGAAAAAGATACAGGAACCAGACTCAGATCACACTTCTCATAAGCAGCATTGAATTCTAGAAGATAATGGAGCAATACTTTCAATATTCTGAGGGAAAATAACATTGAATCAAAAATCTCATGTAGCCCAAGCTGTTTCTTAGGTAGGAAGGCAACAATAAAAATATATTCAAATATGCATGCATCTAGGTCTTTTATTATCCAAGCTTCCTATTTGAAAAAACTATATTTGAAGAGTTTACTCCAATGAAACGGTAGAGGAATTCAAGAAAGAAGGTAATCTGAGCTGTGAAAAAGAGGTACAGATAAAGTGAAAAAAAGCAAAAAAGTTAAAATTAAATCTACTTGACCTTGAATCTTGGGACATTTTCCATCAAACAGGAGAGGCTTAATGGCATAGGATTGCATTTCTTCCTTTGTGAATTTATCCATAATACTTAGTTCTATGGTGAATAATATTTATGTAATATGGTAAATGCTCTCTATTGGTTTTCAAGTCTCCTAAAATCAACTACTGAGAAAGCACAGAGAACTGGATAGATAAAATTTAGGATTAGAATAGCTAGAATTTAATGGTTTAAAGCATAAATGCTGACAATGTAAAATAATACCATAACAAAAATCAAGAAATAAATATAGGAATACATTATTTAAAACCACAATGGTATCTATCAGAAGAATGAAAAAACAGATACTTTTTTTTTTCCAGAGAGAGAATATAATGGAGAAAGAAAAATTTTCATTTTATCCTTAAAAATAAATTATGTGTATGTTATTACTTTCCTAGTTTTGAGAAAAGCTTAAAAAATTAAAGGGCCTTTTAATCAATAGGGGATTGTTGTATTTCTTTCTTAGAATGCAGCAGGTCAAACAACTGAGGGGGTTTTATTTCTGTACTGAAGTCAAAATTTTAATTGAATAAAATAAACCAAGTCACAGTATGAGATAGATGACATGATCTAATTCAGGTTAAAATGCTCTTATGTTTATATATATTGATGTGGGAAAAAGTCTAGAAGGCTACACTCATTGCAGCTTTTTTCAATTTTGTGCATATTAAAGGTTTACAGGGGCTTTTTTTTTTTTTTAATCACTTTAGCAGTTATAACACTTAACAAAGATATTTTGAAAGATGAGATCGTTAGAAGCCCAGAAAGGGGCATGACTTGCCCAGGATCACCCAGGAAGCTAATGGCAGAGTCAGGACTAAAATCCAGTCAGTAGAGGTGTTGCCAAGGCTTGGGGAATTTTAGCTTTCCCCTCTAAATTTCTATCAGCCCTCCTAAACCACCCCTAATAATAGTAGCAGCAACAGTAATGATAAATATGTGTTAAATTTAATGTGAAGTGTGAATAAAAGCATCTTCGGGGTCGGGGCGGGGGGAAATGCCTGTGTCCCTGACATCTTGAGGGGCATACGGGAGATGATTGGGAAAAGCTAAATAAAGGTGTCAAATGAGAAAAGCCTTGAAAAACGGGCATAGGTTTTTTGACAGACTGAGATGGGAATGGAGCTGTGATGAGGGTTGTATCAAGTGGTGTGAGGGCACAAAAACAAAACAACTTGTTTGACAAATGTAGTCTTTTCTGCTCCTACTCATGTTCTATCGCAAGAATTAATGAGAATTGATAAAGAGGGGAATGATAGTTAACGTGGTAGTCTCTTTGGTTTATAAGTGATTTTTCTTGGAGTATTGTGGTTTTTGTCATCAGGTAGTAGCAGCTGAACCCAGAACGCAGTGACACACTGACACAGTCCAGCAAGGTGGAGGAATGGAGGAATACAGTAGTGAGCCTGAGACCCCTGCACCCGGTCACAGTTCTTCCCAGTCTTTGTGTGTTTTCAGAACCTTTCAAGCTAACCTCACCTTTACTTTGAAAGTATAGTTGTATAATTGTTGTAACATTTCTTTATTAAGAACTTAATGTCTTTTTCTAAAATGGTGCTAGTTTTTAAAGTTAGGATTTTTACTTTTTTAGGGCTCTGGTTATAATAGTGTACAGGGTTTGAGTGTTCTGCCTTATAAGCCCTCGTAGTATAAGATTTTACACACCATGAGATTTTTCAGGAATGTGTATACCCAATTATAGTCCCTAGTTTAGCCTATAGAGTAGTGCTTTCTGTGATGATGGAAATGTTTTATGTCTTGCTTTCAGTATTGTAGCCACTAGCCTCATGTGGCTATTTAATTTTGAGTTCATTACATTAAATACAAAATTCAGTTTCTCAGCTGCACTAACTGTATTTCAAGTGCCCGGTAGTCACTCAGTGGCTTGTACCTCCCATGTTGGAGCCACAGCTATAGACAGAGCTTGGGGCACACAAGGATTTGTGAACTCCTTGAAATGACCTCAAGCACTCTTTTTCCAGCATTTTCCTGCCTAGAGGTTAGGAATTTGCTTTGGAAGAGAAATTCAAATAGAGGTTCTAGGGTAGTGTTGGTCATTTGGAACCCTAGGAAGAGGAAGTGGCATTATCATGAGTCCGTTATTACCTGTGAATTAGAGGTGGCCCACCTTAGATGTCTGTCTGCCACCTACCTACCTACCTGCCTGCCTAGATATCCCCACAGTGAGTAACACTTGAGTAACATATATAGGGAGGACATCATTATCTAGCTTAAAGGTGATGTGTTATTATATCCCAGTAGAAACTGAGAATAATTCTTCAACTTTGGTAAATTGGAGGGAATTAAATGTGGGTGATTAGGACAGAAACTAATGTAGGATTTATGACACTTTCTGGTTATAATGGGTAAAGCAGTGTTAACTCTTGTTTTTTCTTCTATGATTGGTATGTACACTTTCTGCCTCAACCTTATACTTAGGGGCAGGTTTATTAATGAGATCTTTGACTTTTATTATTTTTTTTTCTAAGTAGTTCAAAAGAGCTTCTAGGAACCTAATGCAAAGTAAAACATGAGTCTCGTGACAATATCTGGTTTAATGTCACCTTTCACTTTGCAGTACACTGTGCATCTTTCTACCCATCCCCATGTTCTCATTTTGAACTGAAACAATCTCATAGGTAATAACCTGATTTGTATTCCTTTGTTTGGGTTTTTATCGCTGTTTATGTTACTTTTGCATCGGTGTAAATAGGCACATTAAACATAATTCTAGCTCCAAATTGTGTAGTTACAGAGGTTTATTATATGAGTTTTAACTGATTTGTGTAATTCTGTATTTTTAAATTAACATTCATAATGCATCATGATTCATTATGTCAGCTGTTTAGCATTTTTTATCTTTCAGGTTAAATTCAATATTCTGTTATATGAAATATTTTAAGGTACTAAAATTTAAAATACATAGTGGTATGGATAAATAGGCACTAACCATCACGGTGTGAATTGAAGGAGTACTTTCCCTCTGTATAGTATGTTCTTTAAAGGGAGCAGCCATTGCTTTCTACCTCATTGTAATTCACACTGCATCCAGTGCTACTGGAAAACTAATGAAAATGCTGGGACTACAAGGCTTTATTTTACTGTTGAGAATTCTCAGTGGTTACAGTATTATGTAGTGCCTAATTCTCTAGGTGTCACCTTCTTTTTAAATAGTGATTTTTATTTTCAGTCCAGCGATCCATTTCATTCATTAACCCCCTAACCACTGAGTAAGCTGCATGTCACAAAAGAGCTTGCAAAGGAAGAGGCATGCATTGGATTATAAATATAGATGTTCTAATCATTCCTGAATCTCAATATATATATTCTCATTGGCAATAAAAGCTATGGCTTTTAAGTTAAACTCTGAGAGAATTAAAGTGCTAGATAAGAGAGTAAATGCTGTGTTTCTATTAGAGTATGATCTCAAGCCATACAACTATTGCCATAGCAAAATTAGGTTAAATTTCATAAAATCTGTTCAGTGTTCCCAAGGAAAAACTAAACTAAGGCATAAGGATTTTAATGTCACTCATTCCCCTTTCATTTGATTTCCTCTCCTTAACACAAAATAAACATTGGGTGTACCCTTCTTTTTGAAAAATTGATTAGCTGTGGGAAGTTGACTGGCATTGGATCCTGCATGTAATCTGTACAGATTTGTACCCAAAACAGTAATCGTCATTCATACCATGCTTTTTTGTGTCAAGTGCTGTATCTGATGAACAGCTGGAGCCCCAGGTGACTTAAGGCAGTTTTGAAATGTAAGAGATGTTATCTCTAGGATATTATGAAATGTCTTATGATCTTATTTTGATTTTTTTCCCTTGCAATTTAAAGAAATCAGTACTTTCTTTTTTTCTGTATATCAATGTGAGTGTGTGTACATTATAATAACTACCAAAACCCAATTTTTAATGTGTAGTTTACAGTTACGTATAAACTTGTCTGAGCACTGTAAGAATATATAGCTGTGTTTTGTATATTATGCTATTCCATGTACTGAGGATATATATTTTATTAAGTGTCTCTATTGTTAATACTGATATTAACTGCCCAGTGACTGCAGAAGGTGCTTTCTGGACAGTATGTTTATTACGCTCTGCATGTGCCCACAGCCATGTCAGAAAAGCAGGAAACAGAGAAAACATACCTCTTTGAAAGTGACATGTCAGCTGGTATGAGAGAAGAGCAAGAATGATTGATAGTTTAAGAGAATGAAAGAGTACTTTCAGAAATGAATGAAGACCAGAATCTGAACATGTCAGATATCATCCTTAGCAACAACTCAGGGAACTCACTGGGCAAGAGAATACTGAGTCCATAAGAATACTGATTCCATAACTTGAGAAATTCCCTTGAATAAAATAGTTAAGATACTTAAATTGAAGTATTTAGGTGAATATATACCGCATATGAAAAATAGTTCTGTCAAAGTTAGGAAGCTGAGTAACAGAGACAGATACTACCATGAGAGAAATTTGTGTATACATACGTAATATGCATTAGAACTGTACCGTCCAATATGGTAGCCACTAGCCACATGTGGCTGCTTAATTAAAATCCAGTTAAAAATTAAGTCTTTCATTTGCATTAACCACATTTTACCTCTCTAACAGCCACATGTGGCTAGTGGCTACCATATTAAATGATGCTAATATAGAGCATTTTCTTGTCACAGAAAGTTATATGGGACAGTGTTGCTCTGGAAGAATTTCTTTTAAATCAAGAAGCACAAGGATTATGATACTATGCTTTGATAAAAATAAGCCACATAAGCCAGGGATGATGGTGTGCGTGCCTGTAGTCCCAGCTACTTGGAAGGCTGAGGCAGGAGGATCACTCGATCCCAGGAGTTCAAGTCCAGCCTGGGCAACATAGACTCCATCTCTTAAAAAGAAATAAGTCAAACTGTGTAATAGTGAAGATATATTTTGCAGCTAACTTTGCCTGGGGATATAATGGTAACTTGAGAATTATAAACACTGAAGCTGTCCCTAGCTCTGCTATAAATTCCTCTCTGGTTCCTTGGATGACTTATTGGGTCTCTCCAAATTTGTGGCTTAACTTTAGCAATGCATAAGACAACTGTCGTATACCAGCCTAACTTCTGGTTCTCTCTGTTATTTCTTACTTTTCCTTAGGTTATGATTTCTTTATGTATTTCTTTGAAAACTTGTGTTAGCTTATTATATTGAATGTGTTTATGCCAACTACTTTAACTCTTTCTGGTGGGCAACTGTGGATTAGAGAGAAATGACCTTTCTCTTTCTGCCTTGGTTTCCCTACATATTAATTTTAAAAAAAGATTGATGCCATAGATCATAGCAGTTGGTATGTGAATTAATGAGTCAATCATTAGGAACAACTGTAAAAATGTAGAATATTATTAATATGTACAGAATAGCATGTAGCTCTGAACATGATCATGTCATGTCTTTAAGAAAAGAAAGCATAGAAGGGGTAGAATACCTAACCAACATTTCCCAAAAGAGAAACTCCAGTAAAAAAGCTCCTAAAAGCTTGAATTATCAAGTTAAAAAATCTTCAGGTTAGTGTTTAAATACTAAGATATTAAAAATTGCCATAGGTTTGGACGCTCTGAAGTTTGTGCCTCATTTTTGGGGTCTACCTGCTTGACATCTGGAAAAATCAATAAGTCTCAGGTATTTAGAAGAGACCTGTATGTATAAGTCTGTTTTAGATATGCATAGACAATTAAAATACTTCTAATAACATGTAATTTTCTGTAGAGCTCAAAATATTTGAATGGTGTATGTTACGATTTGAATATTTTCCCCCTCCAAAACGCATGTTGAACCTTAATTGCCATTGTGTCAGTATTAAGAGGGGGGGACCTTTAAGAAGTGGTTAGGCTATGAAGGTTCTACCCTCATAGGTGGGATTGGTGCTGTTATAAAAGGGCGAGTTTGGCCCCCTCTGCTCTCACCTGCCTTTTGCCATGGGATGATGCAGCAAGAAGGCCTTCACTGGATGCCAGCACCTTGATATTGGACTTCCCAGCCCCCATAACTGTGAGCCAATAAATTCGATTCATCATAGATTATCCAGTCTTAGGTATTCTGTTATAGCAGCAAAAACCAGACTAAGATAGTGTGTTACTGATAGAGACGATCTCTATAAGATGGATAAAAGGCAATTATAATCATTATTCTTCTATAAAGAGAGTTCCAAAAATTTTAATTTCATTAGGATTGATTAATTATCAGTATTTTTGTTTAGTGGCAGGTGGGCTGAAGCTATGAAACAGCTATTATTACAAACTTATTCAGCAGGTTATTGCTAATTGATTTAAATTGACACTAATCCCTTTTCATTAGTAAAATAAATGGATTTCAGAGAATCATTGCAGAATGATAAGATGAGGAACAAAAACCAAATGTAGAGTTTCTCAGGAAGAAGATAGTGTAGAATTTTTACAGATGAGCAGAGAAAATTTATTAGACAATGTTCTAACATTATTCTTATAATGAATTTAATTTTAAATTAATGAACTCCTAATTAAAGGCATAGAACAATAGTCATTAATGTATGTGAAATGAGTATCAGTACTTTATTTGTGGAAATTACAGTCCATTAAATTGATGTTCATGGTCTAAGTGAAGTTAATTGCAGTTTCAAAATTTATCTGAAAATTTTTAAAATTTTGGCTCAAAAATTTCACTTCATTTATTCATTTTTGGTTTTGTTATGAATCTACCCAAGAACTATGGGAACCTCTTGAAGTAATGGAAGTATCCAAAAATACATAGTAAAAAAGAGGCCTTACTTCTTTTAGAAAAAACATTGATTCTAGATGATGTTTTTTCTTTAGGTGATTGTGCTGCTGGTAAACACTTAACCTCGTATTTCTCTGTCTGAGAAACCCATAAAGGAATAGCAGAAGAATAAAGGTTTTGAGCTTCTTAACCAAAGGAACCTAAACTGTCACTTCAGCTACTGTAAAATGTGATATAAAGAAGTTATGGCCATTTGGGATTTTATGCTGCCATCCAGCTTGAACCATAAGCCCTGTGACAGAGATGAGATCAGGTCAAGTATTACCAGCTGGTGCTAAAAATGGCAAGAGAGGATTGTGGGAATCAGAACCAGATACTTGATTTTCTTACACTTCAGAATGTTGGAGCTTAGGGTAGGTGTACTACATGGTCTAATATTCTATGAACTTTGCATTGCCTTAAAAATGATACAATCTTTAAAACAAGTAAGTTAGGTAAATATAAATGTTAATAACATGGCATGTGATGCCAAACCTAGTTTATGAAAGTATTTATCATAGACTTTTACAGGTCGATGGGACCTTAGAAAATTATTTGGCTAATTATATATAAACATTTTCGTTTTATGCATAAAGGTAAAGGGGCTGGAGAGGTTAAGTGAACTTCCCAAATTCAAACTGTTAATAAAGTGGCAAAAGGGACCCAGTTTTCCAGGCTGGAATCTTAGAACAGAGTTTGTTCCACCACCCAAATTTGCTTTATTTAATCCTTCTGAGGGCTTCAGTCTGTGAGCTTAAAAGAAAGCATAGAAGGGGTAGAATACCTAACCAACATTTCCCAAAAGAGAAACTCCAGTAAAAAAAAAAAAAAAAAAAAAAAGTGAAAAATGTGTCTAACCATGTATTGTAATGTGTCTCATTGAAATCATTACCCTACTTCTCCTCAGGGTCTGCCATTCTACCATGTGGTATATGGGAAGTTGGACTTGGTTAATATTCTCCATGATCTAAGACTATATGAATTGTTGAGATATGCAATCTAATATGTCAGCCATCACAAGCATTTATTAAATGTTAATTATCAATGTTAAAATTAGTATAAATAACCTCATCTAATAATGCTAAACAAAGTCAAGAGTTGATTTTGAAACCAAGGAAGATGAACTGTATGATTTATAAGGTCTTCTTGAGCTTTCGAGTTCAATAATAATGATTATTAGATACATTTTAATATATTTAATATAAGATATATTTAATTATGTTTTGCATGTCTTACATGTCTCCATTTTATTCAGAGGTTAGTATGATATTCTTCTAATGGAGTTACTGTTCTTTATTCCAAATGTGGGTTTACAAAATCAAGATAATGAAGCTGTAAAAAGACTAGAAATCACTGTTTCCTAGTTCCACTCTGATCTGTAGTTGACAGAAATTGGACACATCAAAGATTTGTAATCTGTAGGTATAAATGCTAACACAAATGGTGACAGGTGCTAAAGTTCATGACTTGGTGAAAAACTTTTAGTAGGTTAATGAAATGTATTGTCAGCATCAAAAAATGGATTCTAAGCAAATGGATTCTATACCACTAACTGAATGTTTTATTTTCTATAATTTGTAATTATTCTTCCTACAGTCATTGATGAAAATATACCCTTAGTCCCATGTAGATTAAATCTGTAGTACATGACCTCTTCATTAACTTTTCTTTATGCAAATTTAAAAGATCGTTTTAAACTCACTCAAAGTGTGTTTAGTGGGAAAGAAGGTCTTCTGACAAGTTAATGGAAAGGCTGTGAAATGCATTTATAATACATTTAGGAACTCAGTATCAGTATGAGACAACTAACAGGGGCTTTCACAGGTCATTTAGTCCCTCTTCTTTCTTTGTCAGGACAGTGGCCAAAACATAGACATGCTATACTTTCAGTTCAGTTTAATAGAAGTATGGATGTTTATTTTAGGTAAGAGAAAACTTCCTAGATCAAAATGGCCTCTCTCTCCCCCTCCCTGTGTTCCTTGCAGTAACTGCTGTTTCTGTGTCTAGCCAAACTTCTTAAAAGACTTGTATGTAGTTACTGTCTCTTCCTTCTCCACTCTTCTTCCTCACCTTCCATTCTCTTATCAGCCCATTCTAACGGGACGTTCATCCCCCATACTTCATTGAAATCATTCTAGTAAGCTTACCAAAGACCTTTAATCTTACCAAATCTAGGGTCTTTTCTTGGTCCTCTTGTCTTTTCAGCAGGCTTCCACACAACTGACCACTTCCTTTTCTTTAACAGATTGCCGTATGTTGGCTCCCAGTGCCCCACATGTTTCTTGGTTTTTTCCCTAACTGGATAGCTATTTCTTTTCAACATCTTTTGATGGATTTGATTCTTTGTTTAACTTTCAAATTTTGGAATTCCCAAAGCTTCAGTGCTAGGCTTTCTTCTCTTTTCTTTCTAATTAAACTCTCTCCTTAAAAGGATACTCACTTAATTCTATGACTTTAAATGTCCTGTTTTATGCTAATATACTTAAAATTTTATGTCTCCAGCCCTGATCTTTCTACTGAGCTCCGGATTTGTGCATGCAGCTTTCTGCGGGACATCTTCACTGGATATCTAAAAAGCATCTCAAAGTTAACATAGCCAGAGCAGAACTCTTGATTCCTTATCTACCTCTGCCACCTCCCCTGTCCCTGCTTCTATCTTTTCTACCTCAATAATTAGCATTACCCGCAGTCAGTTGCTCAGGACAAAAGTCTAGTCACTCTTGATTAATTTTTTCTGTCACCCCCCACCCTCACTGCTATCCAATCCATCAGCAAGTCCTGTTAGCGTTTTCTCTAAAATATGTCTAAAGTCTTTGACCCTCCCCTTCTTTGCCACCCCTATAGTCAAAAGTAACATATCTTGCCTGAACAATTATATTAATCTCCTTACTGGTCTTTGTCTTCCTCCTTCCTTTCTTGCTCCTTTATAATCTTTCCAGATAGCACCCAGTGATGTTTTTTTAAAAATGTGCATTAGGCGCCTGGCCGCTGCCCACTCTGCCGGCACGGCCCTGGTCTCGGCCGCTGCACGCTGCCTGGGTGTCTGGGCGATCCATGGGCAGCAACAAGGGCCACAATAACAGATTACAGTGAGGAGCAGTGCAACGAGCTGGAGGCTCTGGAGTCCATCTACCCCGATTCCTTCACAGATTCATAGGTTGGTAGACTGGAAGGGATATTATCTAGCCTGGGACTCATCCTGCCACAAGGAAAGTAATGGAGGCTCAGGAAAGTGTTATCAGAAAATCCACCCAGCTTCACCGTTACTGTGACATCTGAAGCTAGAGAAAATGATGAAACTGTTCAGACTACCCTCAAGTTTACATACAGTGAAAAATACCCAGATGAAGCTCCCCTTTATGAAATATTCTTCCAGGAAAATCTAGAAGATAATGTCTCAGACATTTTAAAATTATTAGCATTACAGGCTGAAGAAAATCTTGGTGTGGTGATGATCTTTACTCTAGTGACAGCTGTGCAAGAAAAATTAAATGAAATAGTAGATCAGATAAAAACTAGAAGAGAGGAAGAAAAGAAACAAAAAGAAGCAGAAGAAGTTGAAAATAAATTATTCTATGGCACTCCTGTTACAATTGAGAATTTCTTAAATTGGAAGGCCAAGTTTGATGCAGAACTCTTGGAAATTAAAAAGAAACGGATGAAAGAAGAAGAACAAGCAGGAAAAAAATAAATTAAGTGGGAAACAGTTATTTGAAACAGATCATAATCTTGACACATCTGATACCCAGTTCTTGGAGGATGCTGGACACAGTGTGGAGGCAGATGAGTCTTTGTTCCAGGGAATGGATGACGTGGAGCTAGAGGATGATGAGGACGATCCAGACTACAATCCTCCTGACCCAGGGAGTGACTCAACTGACTAATGGACTGTCCCCATCTGCAGGGAGGTTTGATTGCCACAGCATCTGTGGCTATGCTCAGAGGGTTTTGATTTTCCTTTCTTTTTTTCTAAGAAAAAGTGATTTTCAGGAGAACATTCTTCTGATAGCTTTCATCATTGAACTTAACAAACTGACCTTAAAATTTAAAAAAAAAAAATATATTAGGTCATGCCTGTCCTTCCCTCCAAACCTTCCACTGACTCTCACTACACCTAGAATAAACTATGAATTCTTTGTGCCGTTTCAGAACTAATGTATCTGCCCTTGCCTTACCTCCCTGACATCATCTTATACCACCATCGCCACACCTGAGCCATACTGGATGTCTTTCTTTCCCTCTAACATAGCACTCTTGCAATTGCTAGTTGCAAATGTTATCCCCTCAGAAAGGCCCTCGGCCACTCAATCTAAGGAGTATTTAGTATGATCTAAAATTTTGTTTAACATTATCTAAAATTTTATTGTTCATCTATTTGTTTAACTGTTTGTCTCTCACCTCTGTGAGGACAGAGTCCTTGTCCACTCTATTACCAGCAGTGTACAAAAAACCCCATGTGTTGAATGAAAGGTGCTTGAATGAATGCTTTGTAAATAAAAGGATTTAAATCTTACAGATAAGTCTTTAAAACCAAAAGATTTTTTAGTTCTCTTTATAATTTAGTTTATAAACAAGTCAAACTGAATGCTATGATGTGATTAGGTTCATCTAAATGAAATTATAGAATTTAGCAATTCTGGCATATAATAATTACTGTTTTCCATATTGTAAAGGGCCCTTCAAAATGCACAATTCCAGTCAATTATGCTTGTCAGGTAAGAGGAAACTTAATGGAGAAGGGGAACATAGAAGGGGTAGTAGTTCTACTAAAGGGACACTAACATTAGCTCAAATCTTTGAATGCCTTCAATACCTATGGCATAGTGGTAGGTCTGTAAGAGGAGCGAGGGGTACTGGGTGTCCTTTCTAGTGACCAGGACTCCATTTTCAGTATATATCCACAAAATGACAGAATGAGCACATCATGCTTTGTGAAGTGCTGTAGCTACCCTGAAGCAGGAGATACAGGGACAAGAAACTAAAATCATGGAGATTGGAAGGTGCCTGAGATTATTACAGGAGACTCAGGCTGTAGAGTTGATCTAAAAACACCCCCATCCCCCCTCCCTGCCAACACTTCTGTCTTCCTTGCTCACTGAGTCAATTGTGAGTGGTTATGCATCTGCAGGCCCTTGGCTTCCCGGTGACTTTTCTCCTCATCCCTAACTGCAGGAGAGGCTTTCCAGGAGAGACATCTGCTCCCCTCTTC
Organism: Indri indri; assembly: GCA_004363605.1. NCBI lineage: Eukaryota > Metazoa > Chordata > Mammalia > Primates > Indriidae > Indri > Indri indri. The sequence continues at coordinate 13,681 of RJWJ010013289.1, forward strand.
TGCCATGAGCCAAAGGAGTTGGGCGCAGAGGATGAAAGCTCTTTGCTTTTCTTTGCAGGAAGCTCCAGGGAGGAATCTACAAATCACTGATATCAGAAACAGGGGATCTGTGAATGAAGGTCAAGGGCTGTCTGTGTGTGACGTGGAGAATACTGTTTAACTGTGTAGAAAAGATATGCATGTACTAGATGTCAAATTACAGTATTACAGCCTATGTGATTTAGGATCAAATGCATCATGTCGTCATTCTAGGACAACTCTATCCTTTCTAAACTACTAAATGACCCACTTACTAGATTCTATCTATTTTTTCAGATGTCTTTGAGAGACCACTGAAATGTGATTGTAGACTGTTAGAGTTCTTTGTAATCTCCAGTTTATATTAATGTTTTAGCTCTAAACACTTCTTTTCCCCTAAATTTGAGTCACCTTTGGCTCCTTTTGTGAAAGGAATTAACAATGAAGTTTTGACTGTTTCTTATCAATGGAGACTTCATAAATTAAGGAAGGATCTATTCATTAAGAACCTACTCTATGGTAGGTACTCTTGCTGGGAACCTTTATTTATTTTATGTAATTCTTAGAGGAACCTTGTGAATTAAATATTGTGCCTGTTTACAAATGAGATGGAGACTGAGAAATTAAGTTACTTGCTCACGATTTACAAAGCTAATGAGGCACAGACAGGCTCAAATCCCAGTTCTGATTTCTGAGCTCAGTCCATTTTCTATAATATGGGTGTCTCTTTATGCTTTATTCCTTATCTGTAATAAAGTTGGTAATAATACTTACAGATTCTATTTCATAGGACTGTGAGAATCAGATGAATATGAATATAATATGTATTCAAATTCCAAGCTCTATTATGATTATCGGTAGCATTAATTTAACATTACCAAAGTGTTCTTTTAATTAACTGTCATTTTATACCAAGATTTCTGAATACACAGTGTCATTCTGTGAAGACTTCTATCTGTAACAGTAGATATTTTAATTATTAGACTCCTTGTGGTTATGTTTGGGTTTGTTGGAGAATGAGTTTTACACCCTTCCAATTGTTGGCAAATATTCATACTGGAGAAAAACTACCCATCTGTTCAGCTGCTAGCCAAAACATTACAGATAGTCAAAATAACAGATTCAGCTCTAACATGAATTATGATGAGATAGTGTAACAGAATATAAATCATATTCTAGAGATGTGGAAAAAGGTAGTATTGGTTTGGGAAAATTGAAGATTTTCATCATATAAATTTAAGACTGTGTTTAGAGGAATATAAATGCCAAAAAAAATGCATTTAGATGTCAGGAAAGTTGAAATTGAATAAACAGAGATAATGGGAGAAAAACAATCACTAATTATAGTTAGCTTAGTCCCAACCTATATTACAGATAGGCTTGACAATTCCTAGGCATACGAGTAAAGCCATTGGTGCCCTGTAGGATGGAAATCTGCATGAGAAGCTTGGTCATTTGCATATCGCAGTATCCTGTATCATCTTCAAGCACTGTGGATATTTTGCTGTGATATTCCTGAATGTCGTTAATAGTTTCTTCTTTTTCTAAAGCATGTTTGTTGCATGCAGAGCTAGTTTACTTGTATTGTGCTTTTTTGTTTTGTTAAATAGTTTTTATCATTGAACACATACAAAAATAGTGTTAACCTAAGTATAAGGTACAAATAACAGTAAATAAAAACTCGCATAGCAATCAACCAGTCTAAGAAATATATTGTTACCACTACCTGTAAAGCTCCACAACTCTTATTTCCCTCTCTGCCCCATGAAGTAACTACTACCTGGAATCTTGTGTTCTCATTCACTGGCTTTTCTTTATAGTTTTTCATATATGTGTTGCAGTCAGTATTTGGTTTAGTTTTATACATTTTAAATTTTATTTAAATGAAGTCAGATTTTGCTTATGCCTTTTCTCTTTTCTTTTTTTGTCCCAGTATTCTGAGATTCATCCATGAATGATGCACATAGCTGCAACTCATTCAGTTTCATTGCTGTATAGTTTTCTGTTATGTGGTTGCACCACGGTTTGTTTTCTGTTTTTATTGTACACTTCATTGCCATGAACATTTATGTACTTATCTCCTATTAAACATGTACAGGAGTTTTTCTAGGGTATGTAATTTGTAATGAAATTGTTGGGCCATGAGTATGCTTATCTCAGCTTCACTAGATAATGTCAAATTGTTTTCCAAAGTGACTGTATACATTTATACAGAACCATCCATGTATCAGAGTTCCTATTGTTTCAAATCTTCACTGACATTTGACATTGTAGGATATAAGGATTGTTGCCAATTTTAAATTAGCATTTTAATTACAGCTATAATTCACATTTCTAGAAGGTTTTTGTTTAGACATTTTTAAAAAATTATCCTTGTTCATATTTTCAATCTTTTATTTCTTTAAACATATAAAACATACTTACTTTAAATTCTGACAATACCAAATTGTAAGCTCTTTGTGAGTTGATTAAGCTAGATGATATTTCTGCTGAGTCTTGCACACTGGTCTTTGTTTCCTTGTTTTGTTCGTGATTTTTTTTTTTAACTGTAAACTCATGCTCTTTAGAAATTCTTTAAGGCCTGGATTGAAGGTGTATTCATCCAGAGTGAATTTGCTTTTTGTTCTGGTGGCTAACTAGGGCATTAATAACCCCAAATCTCCCCAATGTTTTGTGCTTGAGGTTTCTTTAACCACAAAGATAATATGAATTTAGGCTGTAAGCTTGGTTAGATGCCAATTTAGGGTTATGAGTCTGGAAAAAAATTACTCCCTCTATCCAGTGCTATGGTCTAGGTTGGCAATTTCTTTGCTATCCCTTCTGTGGAATAGATTTATTCTAATTTATAGTTATTCCAATTCATGAATTGTTCTAATTCACAAAATATACTCCTTTAAAAACCCCTGGTCAATTCAGGAGTTTGGTTTAGACTTTCCGTTGTGGGCGAGGCACAGGCAGAGTTTCCAGTGCCTTGTGCCTGTGTATCTGTTGAGATGGAAGTTCAGGGTCCTCGGGTTAGCTAAATGTTTCCAGTGGGAAAGCTGCCTTGAGAGTTTTCTTACCTCTCTGGATTCCTGCTTTTAGTTAGACGTAACCATATAAGGATATTTCTCTTTCTTATCACCTAAATAGTGAATTTTATTTTCTTCAATTTTTTCTTTTTTAATAGAATTCTTACATGCCTTTATTTTTCTTCATCTTTTTATTACAAAAATTTTCAATCATGCAGAAAAGGTGAAGGGATATAAAAGGAAATATAGCACCTAGATTCTTTAATTGTTATCATTTTGCTATATTTGCTGTGTGTGTGTTTCCCAAACCATTCGAAAGTTGGTTGCAGATACCATGTTGCTTCACCCTGGATGCTTTGTGTGCATCTTCTAAAAGTAAAGACATTCTCCTTCATAACAATACCATATCACACTTTAGACAATAAGAATTCTGTAATATTTTATGTAATACCTAATCCATATTCAGATTTCTCTAGTTGTCCCTAAATCTTTTATATGTGTTGTCTGCACCCCCCACCCCACCCCAAATGAGGATACAATCAAGGCAGTGATGCATTTAAAAATATTTTTGTCAGCATGGCTATGTGGGTCATTTTGTTCATTGTATTGTCAGATATGGAAATGTACTTTATTGTCTGGCATTTCCTGAAGTCTCCTTTTGACTTTGTTTGTCATAGTAGCCCAAAATGCTCCATCTTTTGCTCTTCATTCATTTGCCTTGTGAGTTGCTGATCATTAGGGTATGCAGTTAAATATTTTTATGTCCTTTTTAAGGAGTTGTACCTCTGAAGTGAAAGATAGATGGTTAGTGCACTGATGTTCATCCAATTAGTTACAAATTTTAAATTTTTGTCATGTAAGTGGACTGACCTCTCCCAAGATCATACCTCAGGGCTTCCCTTTCTAAAAAGACATTGGCTTTACGGAACAGAGCAAGTTTATCTTTGGACTTTTCGTTGGACAACTGAATTTAGCTGACGCCTGCTGTTGCTCAACCCGGTTACCTGAAGATAGGATAGAGAATGATGATGACTAAGAAGGATCGAAGTTACTTAATGGGAGAAGATAAAGATTTGTTCTCAAATGCATACCTACCCTAATGTTGCTTCTCATTACCAGTAACTTTCTTTAGGGCTTAAGACTTGATGACTTTAATGTTGCCTGACAAATTTTTAAGATGGCTTAGAATTAAAAAAAATACAGTGTTGAATAATAGTAAGCAGCTAAGTAAGAGATACGGGCATGCTGCTGCTTTCGATGATCTCGAAGTTATTTATGCATTTCCTGCACGAAGCCCCCATGTTTGTATTTTTCTTTGTCACTGGCTTCACAGCAGCTCAGTAGGATTTTAAATATTTATATTTTATATTTTCCTGCACCTGCCCTATGACAATATACATAGACCATGCAAACAAAGATGTATTTAGTGAAGAGATTGTGAAACTGTTTATTACTGTCCTGATCTCCATCAGAAATGAAGCTGCTTTTTCAAGTACTGTTTAGGCATGTTATCTAGCAGTCAGTAATTGTACAGATTATAATCATGAGCTTCTCTTCGGCATGTGTATGGCTATTGTGGTAATAACTGGTGAATCATTGCATTTTAATTTGAATGAATAAAAAATAGAAAGCTCAGCAGAAGCATTTTTTAAGAGAGGTAAAAATCTAAACAAAAAAAGTAAGGTATATCCATGAATTTTAACTTACTAGAAAGTGGAAAATGACTTTGAAAGTAGAGTGCATATATATGCTTTTATAGTACTGATGACACGAACATGGGCAAGTAATGTTTTGGGTTCAGCTAGTTTAGCTGCAAAATGGCTTTTCTCCATTCTTCTTTGTTTTAATTATTCTTCAGTATTTAAAAGGTTCTGTTTCTTGATTTTTCTAGACCTGTTTCTAAATATCCAAGTAGCTGTCTTTGGAAAGGTTTAAAAATATTTTCAGTGATCATTATGGAAAACGTTGAATAGAACAGAACCATCTGTCTTCATGGAAAGGGCCATTGGTCTAAAACAGTTTCCGTTTTAGCCCTGCTTCTTGGAGTCATATTTATTATATTTTTATTTTGTAAGTTTCTACACACAGCATTGATATTATATTTATTTACTTTGGCATGCTAATTTTTTATATTCCTTGGTTTTCATCTTAACTCCTTAATTCATCCATCTTATAGTAAATAAGTTGCTATTATGAACTTAAACATGTTTTCAAACTTTATCTCTTTTTCCTTTATTTTATCTCATATAAAGTTAATTGACAGTTCTGCCCATTTTTCTTTTGAGATACCTTGCCATGTTTGGTTTACCGTTCTAGCACAAAATGGATTGCTGCAACGTGTGACACTTATCTCCTCTTTAGTCCATCTTGTATCCTTTTACCAAAGAAATCTTTTAAAAATATAGTACTTTCCTACTGATTCGTGACCTAGGATGTGAAATCTAATCTCTGACTGGATTCCAAGATCTCTCCTTTGTCTTTTTCAACTTTATTATTCACAGCTCACCATTGAGAAGAGACCATGTTCTAGTGTTCCAGTTAGACCAATCCCATCACTTCTCAAAAAAGAAAAGAAAGAAAGTCTGGTGGATTCTAGAACAGTACCTAAAATATTAAACCATGACCATCTTTTGCCTCCTGGGGTTAGAAGGGAGTTCTCGGTGCTATAAGAGAGTCATCAAACAGGGCAGGTTGTGGGAGCCAGGAGTTCCGAGAGATTATACGCAAGGAAACTCAGGGTGCTCCAGAAAGATTCCTTTTGAAGAAGAGGAAGAACTGTATTCAGAAAAATAAAGCAACAGGACAGAAGACCAAGTTGTTTATTCATAGGCAGTTTAAAATTGGGGTTTACTCAAAGCCAGTGGCCATTACAGATGTTAAGATAGTCCCAGAGATCCTGGGACGATCACCACGCTGGAGTGAGGGTAGAGCCACGGGGGTGCGGGGGGGTGCTTCAGAGTGGGACTGATCTTGACCTTTGAGCACAGGACCACTTTCCTTGCCTAGAAGGGCAGTAGACAGAGCCGGTCGGGGAACAACTGAGTAAGCTGAGGTTCCATTGCCCTTGGTCTAGCAGACTTGGGAGTGTGGGGCCTGAGAATGTCCTGTTTATTTCTTGTCTCCTTGTTTTGCCCATGTTGTTCTTTGAAATGGGTGCTTTTCTTCTATTCATTTTCCCAGATGTCATTTATGCTGTAATGGCAGGAATATGGACTTAGGAGGAAAACTGATGTAGGCTTGAGTTTTGTCTTCCAGTTGATTTGCTGGGTGACCTTGGCCAACTTACTTCCCCATTTCAAACTCCAGTTTACTCCTTTAATAGTGGAGGTAGTAATATACACTCTGTTGGTACAAGGATTGAAAAGTCTGGTCCTCAGTTTGGGGGCTTAGAAAAGTGCCTTTATCAACATCTGTAGTCATAGGTAACTGAGAAAAAGAGTATATGACGTCTTGTGTATCTGTGTATATATAATATTAAATTTAGAGGAAGATCGAAAGAATACTAATTTCAATTGACAGGATTCCCTTAATTTTGTTTATTTCTTTGCATACTTGTCTCTTCAGTCTTTCTCATGGCAGTTATCAGTAATAGATACTGTGGTACTAGAAACTCCTTTTGTGGACAGACAGTACATTCTGACACAAAGAAATGCTATGTTCTGGAGGCTCCGTATCTTCTGGAAGGACATTGAAGGAGAGCAATTTACAAAATCTGTTTCTCATATCCTGAGACTGTCCTGTCTGTATTTGCGTGCCCTGCATTTGGTCAAGTCTCTTTATTGGGAAGTGTCACATAAAGTCCCCGAGTCTCATTTTTGTTTTTGTATGAAGAATCCATTCATTGGTAGGACATATTGGTACGAATTCTTATCCCCTGCCCTCATTTATTCGACTCCCTCTTGTGTACCTTTTCTACTTTTTTCCTAAAGTAAGTGTTGGTATTGTCTGTATGTTTTCATCACAGGCACCAGGTAATTTAGCATAAGCATTGTCCATCGGAAAGAATTATATATTGTGGTGTCAGTGGGGAGATATTTAAAAATGGTGGTGGTTAATATGAATATAACCAAGGCATTAGCTTTAACAAAGATGTGAGATGTGTATTAAGCCAGTTTCTGAACATCATTTGCTTTTTGTGTTTTATGGCAGTACCTTGTGGATCTGCATTTAGAATGATAATTCATGCTAATGGCTTTCATCTCCCATGAGGTAGCAGAAATCAATTCTAAAATGGCAGAATGAAAGGGTATAGCAAATAAAGTCAATGAGCTGTCAAAGAATTTTTCTTCATCAAACAAGTCCCAAAGCAGCCTGTGTTATACTGACCTTCCGTCACTCTTCTTTCTTGGATTCTTAGGCCAATTTGGTTCATGATTTCTTTTTCCATAATAAAAAAAATTAACGAACATGTTTGGTCAATGAAACAGAAGGTATTTGAAAATAATACCTTGGAGCAGTGTCTCAATCTTCAGGAAAATGGAGAAGAGGAAATACAGCATTGATTGCTGTTGCTAAGCAACGGCTTTCACAGCAGATGTGCCGGGGACGGTGGTGGTGTCTGCCAGCACACCACGCAGGATGGGAAGCAGTGCAGCACTGTGTTGTTTCTGAGAAATCAGAATCGGAGCCCTGCATTTCCTCTTTCTTCTCAATTTTCTGATCAGTATTTGAGAAGTTAAGATCATATGGTCACGTATATAGATTGTGAACAATTTGGAGCACTTTGGGTAGTTTTAGAGAACTGTAAATGGATTTATAGAGCTAATTCTGAAACAATTGACATTCCTATGTTTTTCAGAAGCACTATTAATTTCCCATTCATGCATTTATTCATTCATGCCTGTGCCCTCACATTCATTCAGTGAATAGTCAAGGCGCTGTGTTGCTCTTAAGAATTTGGCATCTCTTGTGTTGCTGACGTGTGCACTGTAGGTGTGATGGTAGGAACCATTGCTGCAGTGAGACAAGGTATAATGAAGAGCATCTGGGGTGTTCCTCATAGAATTTTGACTCTCAAGCTTTAGGGCACATGGGAATCTCCTGGGCAGCTTGTTAAAAGGTTTCTCAGGCTCAGTCCTGATGATTGTATTGCCAGAGACCTGGAAGGAAACTTAGGAATATGCATTTTAAACAAGGTTTCTGGGTGAGTCTGATACTGGTGGTGGGGGAACCACTCTTGAGAAATACTGAAGTAGATGAATTAATGAAGATTTCATCAGTGTTACCAGGCAAGGTGTCATTTGTCAGTTTTAATTCATTAATGGGGAAACTACTTGCTGTGGGTTTTTTTTTGTTGTTGTTGCTGTTCAATTGGTCCCCCTCCCAGGTTGATTCTTTAGTCTCTCCATCTTGGGATTGCTTTTGATTCCATAGTGTTAGACTAGTTTGGGTTCCTTCCGGAAACTGGGCTGTGGATATCCCTCAGGGAGATGTTGAAGGGTGGCCCAGGGTCACTGCTTGGGACTCATCCGAGAGCAAGAAATGGAAGTACATGAAAGTGCACAAGTACTCTTTAGTACAGACCCCAAAGAGTAAAATTTCAAACTGCCTTTCGTTGAAAACAAAACACAAGAGAACAAGTAAATATCTGAACCAACCAGTCACCAATTTTCTACTCCACAGCTGATAACATTTCAGTGATCTGTCAATTGTGAGTCTGACCAATCCTTTCATAAAAACTTATATGCTTATACTTATTTATAATTATAATTATTAATATATAAATGGACAAGCAATTTTTGCTTATATAGTATTTTAATAGATAACTCTTTTTTTTTTGCCTCTAATTATATATGCCCCAATTCCTGGTTTTGGTCGTAATGCAGAACATGTTTAAGATCTTGGCCTTATGCCACATAGTAGTACAGATTAATACATGGTTCTTATTAGTTTGTGTAGTTCATTAACTATCTATCAAGCTAAATGACTTACAGATGACTTGTACATTTAAAACTGTTCGAAAGTTATTAAGGTCCATAATTTATTATCACAACCATTTCTGACCTTGTTCTTGGTCCCCCACCAGAATGATGTTCATTGAATGTATATAACACAATATGAAGAAAATTAAGTTGCACTAAAGGCATTACCAGTATGAGGGGGGAGGTTTAAAATGTTGGCAGCAATCAATAGTAGGACTTAATTTATGTTCTTTATAATGGAGACGTTTTTCATTACATTTATATTTTCCAAATTGCTTCCATTTTTAAATTAGTTGCCTTCATTTCAGACCATACTCAACAGTGAAATAATATATTTTCTGAGTCTAAACCATTGTATATGGTTTGACCTTTAGCTGAATTCAGTAGTAAAGATCAAAATGAATTATGCTTGAGTGGAAAGGGATTTTAATGTTGCTCCATACTTGGTTTTCCCTCATCCCACATGCTGTTTAATATTATTAATTCAGCTTGAATGATGATGAGCCAAAAAACGACTTCAGTTGGTTTTGGCTAATGTAGTCTTAGATGTTGTGGAAGTGCTTGTAACACCTGAATGGTTCCGCATAAATAGCAATGCATTTTTATATCGTCCACGAGAGAAAATGCAATATGATTGCCTATGAGCAGCAGAGAACAGGTTTCTAGATGTATGTTCTTCCCTTGGTATAAATATGTAACTTCCACTAGCCCTAATAGGGGCTGTGTATTTGCATCCAGGAATTCAGTATTTAGAATATGACAAGCAATGAGTATTTGAGGAGTTATTACTGATCCTTTCAAATAAGTTAAAAGGCATAAATGATTTTGAGTACTAGGGAAGTGTAGTAATCTCTTAGAAATGAACTATTCAGAATATTTAACTCTATTATCAGTGAGAAGGGAACTATCCACATACTTAGATTCATTTCAGCTTAATAGTGTCTACATACATTTTACAGTCGTATCAGCTCCCTGGTAATGCACTTCACCATGTAAAGTCGGTGGAATAGCCTCAGTCTCATTCATAGTGACTGGGCCTTTCAAATTTCCCCTGTTCAATTTTCTGGCATTACGAGGGCTCTTGCCGCAGCTCTGTTGCATAAATAAAATGTACATGCAGAGAAACAGCTGTGCTTTCAGTTAGCCTATGAGGCAATGATAACTATCGTTGTAGAATTATTAATATTTTATATCATATAGATATAGATTTCAAATCTCATTTTCCCAACTCTGTCTCCTAATATGACTTCGTTAGAATGAGGCATATTCTTCCTGTTACTCTTCACTTTTAAAAATTTGAGAATGCAGATTTACTTCTGCTCTGGCAGTTTGCACATCTTGGTTAACTAGTCTAGTTAATACAAAACAATAAGCTCCCAAATGTACTGTTTCCCAGGCCCTTTAATGTCTAGTCCCTGTCTCTTATTAATATGATTCCTGTGAAAACTTGAGATAGAATAATAGACATAGTAAGTGCCTGTCTACCCAAAAAGCAAATCTAAAATGAGAAAGTTTTCTTAAGCAAATCTTCCCCTACCAGACACATGTGATTTGTTTTTCTTCCTTCCATTTGAAAATGAAGAAACATAGTTCATATCCCATAGTTGTTATAATTTTGTGGACTTTAGAGCTTTGTTTTTTCATTTTTTAAATTGTTTATGTTCTGCAGCCTTTCTTTGGATGTCCTTTTGTCTGCTACTCTTCATACAAGTGTTCTCGATAAATATTATCATAATAACCCTTTCCCCTAGGCCGCATTCCTGTGACGTGATTTGTTTTACACATCCCCTTTCTTGAGAAGCTCCTAGTCCATTGACCTTTTGCACTCAATGTTATACTGTATTTTAGATGGAAATAAGAGGACACAAACTTAGGAGTTCCATCTTGGAGTGTCGAGAGATCATAAGGTTCACAAAGTAAAATTAACCTAATAACATGGGCCAGTGATAAAGACGAAAACATGGAAGAAGATGCCATGTAAATAAAAAAGAGAAGCACGCATGCAGGTAAATAATGAGGATATAATGATGGCAATGATTAATTTTAAAGAGGCAAGTAAACATATGAATGACTTACACCTAGCAATTCAGATTTTGTGATGTTTCATGTGTGGTATAGCCTATTCCTATAGCCTGGCTGTGGCATATAACTATTTAATTTTTATGTCCAATATCCAGTATCTTTATAGAAGTGCCTACGCATGGTCATTTTAGGCAATCTGAAATCCTAAAATCTGCTTTATGTTCTGTGGCACACAATGGCATTCCCTGTTAATGCCCAGTAATCAAATGTCTAGGGGACTTAATTTTGTTTGTTCAGAAAGCTTCTGAGTCTGCCAGCACTTTTGGGGAATCACTGTTTCTGAAAAGTGAGATGAAAAATTAATATGGATTATATTACTATGAATTTGGCTTTTTACAGTTGTTAAATCAGCTGAACCAATATATAGTTTCTAAAACCATATTAAAATTTAATATACTAAAGTGGCTAGGGTTTTAAAGTTTTCCCAACCTTTTCTTTGTTTTATTAAAGCATTAAATATAAACTGCTCTCTTTGCCACTGTATGATTAGTTATCTATTGGTCAGAATGATAAATTTACTTGTCTGAGAAGATGCCGAGTTAGGAATTCTGTTCAGGCAGTGCCCAAATTGCCTTTATATAGTACAGTGGATAAAAATCTAGAAATAGAATTGGTTATTGATTTTGCTTGTTTTGCATTTGTAGCAAGAGAAAAATAATACTTACAATCTTTTTTTTGAGCATGCAAGTTCTGTGCAGAGTTTTCTTCTGTCATTTTTTTTGTGTGTATGGCTGTTGGTACCACTGGAACTTCCATATGATCCTAATTCTATTTCTTCTAACTCTGACATTCAGCATGCCTAAATACCTGTTCAGTTTATCAGCAAGTTCATTTACCCATGGAATTCAGTTGCTTTTACTTAAGAGATAACTCAGAACAACTCTTATCTTCTTATAAGGAAATTTCATATTGGTTTATGGTAGAATATTGATTTCAATGTAAGTTCCCTCCCTCTTTTGATGTTTAGTTATGTATCATCTGAACTCTTTTTGTTTTTATTCATTTTAGGTCTAAATTGTTTCCAGTTTTTTTGTGAAATACGTTTTAAGACTCCTCTATTTTCTTCCAGTTATTTCCACATCTAATTGAAACTGTACTAAGAACATTATTTCATGCAAGATTTTAAATGGAAAATCTGATCCTTACCAGAGATGCCACACCAGGGATAAGTGAGGGTGGTTTCCCAAGTCTGATATGAAAACCTTAGCTGAGATGGTAATTCTAATATGTGGGAGCCTTGGTTTCCTTTTAGAAATTGAAGATATGATGATGGGTAATTCGTCATACCGTTTAAATAGAATACTGTTTCAACTTCTGTACATTTTAATTTGATATTTCCTCATTGTACAGATGAGGAAATGAAGCCTTAGAAAAGTTTAGTAAGTTGTCTTAACACAGTAGCAGAGCTGGGGGTTTTTAATCTAGTCCTTTTTAATTCTTGTTAGGTGGAATTGAACAAAAGCAGATGTGTATTGAGAGTATGCACTATTCCTCACACTCTCCTTATGGATAAATGTGCTTAGACTGGGCATTATTGCACTGGATTATGTCATGGGTAAGGGCCCCAGAAGAGAGACACTCTCCCCTTATACTGCTCTATATATTTACAAGGAAAGAAAAGAGAGAACACTTGATTGGAACACTGGGAGCTTTCTGGCCAAGAAAATAACCTCATAAGAAAGGGGAGCCACCCAGGTCTTCTCTTGAGCTAATTTATGATTGCTGAACTAGCTCCCTGTAAGAACCACTCCAGGTTTCTATTTTCTTGTCTAAATCCCATGATTTTAACTACTGCCACCGTTTAATACAAAAACCTCTTTTATTGTGATCTTTATAGATCCCAGCCTTCTGGAATAATTTGACCATTCATAAATAGAAGCAGATGAGAAGAGGGGAATTTCAGTGTAATTCAAAATGGGCTCAAAAGACATCCCCACAGAGCAACAAACTGGTATCCATGAATAAAGTCTGGCATTCAGGCTAATAGATTAGAAGGTAGTTCTGGCCAAATATAATTTCCCTTTAAGTGAAGTTATGTTAGAATAGTTTAAAAATTAAAAGCTGGTAGATTCTGAGTAAAGCCCTGAAATGTTTGCTTAAGAGTGAAATTAATGAACATTAATCACCTATTTTGACAATTCATAGAATTTTTCCTTACCTGCTCATACTTAACTGTGTTCTAAAATGTTAAGCATGCAGATAAATGACCTTTGAATAAATAAGAGAATGATACCAGAATTTCTCTCTTTTGAAGCCAAATTTTGCCATGTGTAGGAAAAATAGGGATTTTAAGTTATTATGCCATGTAAGAATATCTGCATGACCTGATGGGCAGGAATCTTGCTAAAACAATGAAGGAAGTAGGTAATTAAGTAAGTGGTGAGCCTTTACAAAATTATTCAAGGCAGGCCGCATTCTTTGATTTACAGTTCTTCCACTGTATTTGGGTTGTTCTAAAGAGATAAGCCAATCGCTTATTTAGTAATCATTTATTGAGCCCACACTCTGCTGGACCCAGTGCTAAGCATTGAAAACACAGAGATGAAATACACAGTCTCTGTTTTCAAGGAGCTCACATTTGAGGTGAGAAGGATGACAGGTAAGACATGGAGACTCCAGCAGTAGTTTCAGTGGGGTCCAGGAAAAGAAGTTTGTGCAAAGAAGCATGATTTCAGAAATGTAAGGATGAATGACAGGTTAGGATATGGGGAAAGTGAGTTTAAGAGATTATAGAAAAAATGTAGGGAAAGCAAAGAGATTATAGGCCTATTTTATTTGGCCCACCTACAATTTTGGTTTTTGTTTTTTTTTTTTGTCGTCGTTACCAGCATATAAAACTTGGGAAATTTTATATATATATATATATATATATATATATAAATTTTTAAATATAAATTATATATAAATATATGTGTGTGTGTATATATATATGTGTGTATATATATATGGGTTTTCTTGAAAGTCAGAGGAACAGGATACCCTGGACTCTGTTTTCACACCTGCCTGAAGTTAGCTGACAATGGGTAGTGGTTCCTCCTTCAGATGGAACTGGTGCTCTCTGGTTCTCCATCTGGCCTGCTCATGATTAGCCTGGCCCCTCTATATGTGAGTTTGAGACTCCTAGTTTAGGGATTTTTCACATCTTGGCAGTGAAGGGAAGAAGCTTGATAGAAGAGGGGGAAGGTCTGGGCTAGAAGTGGGCTGTTGCTACTTTAAATTTGAAAATAGTTTGAAGATGTTATTTAATGAGGGAGAAGAGCCAGGACCAAGTGAGAGACCCTGGAGAAGGAGGTGGGTGTGGGTGTTATGGACTGAACTGTGTTCTCCCAAAATTTGTGTGTTGAAGTCCCAACCCCCAGCACCTCAGAGTGTAACCATATTTGGAGATAAGGTCGTTAAAGAGGTGATTAAGTTAAAATGAGGTCTTTAGGGTTGGCACCCTAGTCCAGTATGGCTGGTATCTTTATAAAGAAAAGGAAGAGATTTCAGGGCACGCATGCATGGAGCGGACAGCCATGCCAAGAGACAGCAAGAGGGTGATTCCTCAAGCCACAGAGGCCTCAGAGGAAACCAAACCTGCAGATGCTTTAATCTTGGGCTTCCAGCCTTGAGAACTGTGAGAAAATGTTTCTGTTCTTTAAGCCAGCAGTCTGTGGTATTTCGTTATGGCAGCTATATGTTACATGGTATATGGCAGATGTATGTTACAGCAAACTAATACAGGGTATCCCGTAGCATGAGGAGGAAGAGATAATTGGTGGAGCAGAGACCATGTCTGATTGTTGGTAGACAAATCCCCAGTATCTTGCACACATCTGGCTCAAAGCTCAATCAATGTTTATTGAATTGATTTCGCTGAAAAACCAGGAAGAGGGAAACAAAGCTCTGGGGTCAGAGGGATTTGCGCTGGACAAGGGAAGGAAACCGGAGAGAGTACTTAAGTTTCCAGCCTTTATTTTCTGTGTAAAGAGGTTGAGGAGCAATTGGATTGGATTTGTTACCTTGGTATCACCATATTCTCTCACTAGCCGTGGAGACTTTAGTTTTACATATAAGCAAGTATAATACTTGAATGTAAAAGGATTTGGAGTATATTTTGTTAGATGACAGCAAGAAGTACTTGTTGTCAAGAACTGTTGTTTTCAGGAAGATTACAGTTCTGAGACACTGCATGGATTTAATGCCTCACATCTCGAGGTTTGACTAAGGAGAGAGGTGGTGTGTTAGAGGAATTGAGGAAATGGGGAAATCTTTGGAAAAAGGGAAAGAGTTGACTTCAATCCATTAGAACTCTTGCAGGCAAGGTCAAGGCCCAGCCTGGGATTTGCAGTAGCAGGAGTCCTCTGACTGGGCTGGAAGAAGAACTTGGCACTAGATTAGAAAGCTTTGCAGACCAACTGGGGAGGTTAGACATGAAAAACGAAAAAGTGCTTATATGTAAATGAGAAAGGATCAAGTTTATTTATAAGAAAAAATGGATTTATAAGACAGTGTTTCAGGAACTTGGGCACTGTAATAAAAGGACTTATGTGTATGTAAGTGACTGGTTTTTTAAATTAAAAATGCTTCATAAAAATACATTATAGAAAATATTGTTAAAGAATTAAATAAAAATCACCCACAAGCTCCCCATCTAGAAGTAGCAATCATTAACATTTTGAAGTATATATTTCCATAGTTTTTCCATATGTATATATATCAGTATAAATCATTTAAAAAATAGTTAATAAACTCATGGGACCCGGAGGAGGCGAGTGATCTGAGCCAGATGACTATGCTTAAGCTGACATTTCTTGGTTTGCAGTATGGTAAATTAGAGCTGCTGATGTTTTCATAATCCGTCTCCATTTCTGGGTTTCATCTGAACATTGCTATCCTTATTTTGCTGATCTCCTCCTTTACCAAGGTCAGCAGGCCATAACAGCTGGTACCACCACATTCCTGATGGCCTAATTAAATACTTCACATAAAATGCTATGCTATCTGCTTAGGTTACAGATATAGTGACCCAAATAATAAACTGAATAACGTGTGCGCTTAAGCTGAACTAGATATGAACATAAAATTTCTACCTGGTGGAAAAATGCTGCATTCGTATTGGTTTAAAAAATGCTCCTGTCCCCCCCACCCCCCCGCCCCATTATGTGTCATTAGGGATTAGTAATTTCTGTGTATGTGTGTTTGGTGTATGTGCTCACCTGGTATCCCCTGTTACCAGTACCGTATATATCGGTTGATAGATGGGCATTCTGTGCTTGTAGTGATGAGCAAATTCATTAATTTGTCTCTAAAAATTGTATATTTTTAACCTTGTTATCACTGTATTCTGTTACCAGCCACAGAAACTTGAGGTTGATATATAAGCAAAATAACGTTTTTTTTTTTTTGAAAGAAAAGGATTTGGTGTATTTTGGATAATCTGGGTAATATGAGGGCAAGATGACCTTGTCTAGAATGGTTATTTTCAAGGATAACTTGCATTTCTGAGACTGTGCACGGATTTATTGTTCTGTGTGATGGTGTGATAAGAAATGTCTTTTTGGTGAGGGGTGAGGGTGGCGGGGGGAGGTAGAAGAAAATAGGGAAAGACCTAGGTTGGATTTCATTTGACTGCAGCTGAGTGACTTCAATTTCAGCTCTTGTAAAATGGGGCTGATAAAACCCACCTCACAAGGTTGTTTGGAGAATTTAATCAGTTATATGAAAAACAAAATGCCTGCTATAGGTCTTGGGGATGAGTTGGTTATTGCCATCTCCAGCTTCTCCAGTACAGTGGACATCTTTGTCCATGCCTGCTCAGCATCCATGCCTCCCTTCTCTAGGAAGAGCATCTCCATGTTGGGTTTGGGTAACTTCTCCTCCACCTTTGGATAAAGGCTCAGTGTGATTGTCAGTCAAGATCCCTGGTTGGTGGGGGGGGCAGGGGTCGCAGTGGCTCTCACACCTGTAATCCTAGCACTCTGGAAGGCTGAGGAGGGAGGATGGCTTGAGCTCAGGAGTTGGAGACCAGCCTGAGCAAGAGTGAGACCCCATCTCTACTAAAAATAGAAAAATTAGCTGGGCGTTGTGGCACGTGCCTGTAGTCCCAGCTACTCAGGAGGCTGAGGCAGGAGGATCGTTTGAGGTTGCTGTCTCAAAAAAAAAAAAAGCTCACTCTGAGTGAATCTGATACAAAGCCAGTTTTAGAAACTCCATTCTATGGTCAAAGTAGGACATTTTAAATTCTCACTTTTGTAAACATCTTACATTTTCACAAAACATTTCACCCATGTCTGAATTCAGCCTCACTAAAATCCTTGGAGATACACAGAGCACAAAATGCTAATCCCATCTTGCAGATAAGGGAATGGAGAACAAAAAGTTAAAACACTTAGCCCAAATTCATGGATTTGGACTTAGCCCTGGAGCTACTCCCAGCTACTGGGAAGGTTTAGGCAGGAGACTTGCTTGAGCCCAAGAGTTTGACATTGCAATGAACTATGACGATGCCACTGCACTCTACCCAGGGTGACAGAGCGATACCCTGGAGAGAGAGAGAGGGAGAGAGGCAGAGAGGGGGAGAGAGAGAGAGAGAGAGAGAGGCAGAGAGAGAGAGAGGAGAGAGAGAGAGAGAGAAACTGTACATTCAAAATCAGGATGGTGATCACACCCATTAGGATGGCTATTATTTTAAAAAGGCACACAGAAAATAAGTCCTGCGTTTTGCTCAGAGGCATTAATCACATTGCTGGTTGTATCTGTTCTTGGGAAAGAGAATTTGCCTTGACTATGAATCGGGGTCCATGTTGTCCAAGGCTCATTTCTAATGTTATTCAGAGCAACACATTGGCCAGTTCATTACTAGATATGGCTACTCTGTGATAAGAAGCGTCTGGCTGACTGGGCCTTATTTATCTGTATTTTCTTTTACTGGGAAAGTAAAGATTACGCCAAACGTAACTGAAGGTCAGGCTGGGCTTATGCTAGCTATGTACTGTGTACAGGGCAAAACACAGAACTAGTAAAAGTCAGCTTATACAGTGGAGCTGGATTCAAATCCCAGCAGTTTGATCCCAGCCCACACTCTTAACCACAATTACAATGTCAAACAAGTATTTTTAAGCAAACTGAAAATTGTATGCAGTATGATTTAGTGTTGGAACGATTGTATAAATTTTTAAAAATAGACTTTTAATTTTAGAACAGTTTAGATTTACAGAAAAATTGCAAAGATAGTACAGACAGTCCCCTACCACCCTGTACCCAGATTTCCCTATTGACATTTTACATTAATGTGGTACCATTGTTCAAATTAATGAACCAAAACTGATATGCTATTATTAACTAAAGTCCATACTTTATTCATATTTCATTCATTTTTACCTAGTGTTCTTTTCCTGTACCAGAGTCTCATGCAGGATACCACATAACCTTTAGTTCTTCATGTTGACTTAGGCTTCTCTTGGCTGTTGGTTTCTCAGACTTTCTTTGTTTTTTATGATCTTGACAGTTTTGAGGAGTTGATGGTCAGATATTTTGTAGAATGTCCCTTATGTGGAAAGAAAGTAAAATCCGTCTGAAATTTTTTTCGTGATTATAGTGGAGTTAAGAATTTTGGGGAGGAAGACCACAGAGGTAAAGTGCCATTTTCATCACATCCTGCCAAGGATATGCTCTATCAACATGACTTATTGTTGATGTTGACCTTGTTCATCTGGCTGAGGTAGTGTTAGGTTTCTCTGCTGCAAAGTTACTCTGTTGCCTTTCAATTCTGTAGTTTGATAGGAAGTCATTATGCACAACCAACACTTAGGGAGTGGGGAGTTATGTTCCACCACCCTGAAGGAGAAATATTTATAGAAATTATTTGAAATTTTTTCTAAACAGGAGAGTTGTCATTTATTATTTATTTATAGCAGCATGCACTCATGAATTTTTTATACTTTGAGTTATAAACCAGTACTAATTTATGTTGTTGCTCAAAGTGTTTTAGCTTTGACCATTGGGAACTCTTCGAGTTGATTCTGGTGTCCCTTTGACATATCTCTATCATTGTGGAGTTTTGTTTTGGGTGTTTTTATTTTTGTTTTTCAGTACTTCCTGATTTTCTGACACAAGGTATTCCAAGTTTATTTTGTGTTTGAGTCCTGGAAGCAGCCATTTCTTCAGTGACCCTGGTTTCTTTCATTGGTGAATGGTATCAGAAACCAAGATCTGGGAACTAGTTACGCTCGTTGCTGCTGAGTTGTCTTTGCTTCTATGTAGCGCCCTATGTAGAAGTTTTAACTCCTATTTTTTTTTAAGCCACGTGAGCTACTATGCTGAGCGGTACTATTTCTGTTAAATGTTGGTGACTAAAAATGTTAAATGGTTTTTAATTTGTTTTTCTTTGGAGAAATATTATTCTCTTGTAGCTACAGTTAAGAATTGCCAAAAATAAAATTCAAGAAAAAACACATACTTTATATTATAAGAATTTGGTTGTATTTCTTAGAATCGTACAATTGTCTCTGTAAACTTACCTCAATTATTTTTTAAGATAATTTTTGATGATTTTACACAAATCAGTGATTCTCTGGGTAATGGTTGCGAAGAATGCCTTTTGTGCTTTTCTTTTACAGTGGAGTTTGCATTTATTTCATTTGGGGTGTAATTAGAAATGCAAATAGGTTAGCAATTGAATTTAGACCTTGGAGTTGTGCTTTTTTGTGGACATTTACTTCTTAATTATATAATGCAAAAAAAAAAAAAGACAAACAGCAGTTGTCTTTGCCTAGGAGTGATTGTCAGAATAGTTAATAACTTGCAGTGTATAGGCATTGATCAATCAAAACAGAATATTCAGAAACAACCAGGAGACCATATTAGGTATATTCTGGGCAAACATCACCCCTGCCTAGGCCTGAAGAACTGCTGAAGTTCTGAGAAATATTGGCTTATAAATGATATGAAGTAAAAAAAATCTTTTAAACATTGCATTTCGGTGATATTTCTGTAAAGGGAGGGTTTTTCTAAAATAAAAAATGACAGTAAAATTTATTTTCACTAGCTTTTAAGACAGCGTTGTCCTCTGTGTGGTAAGATGTTACTTGGAGAAAACCCTCTTCATTCTTTCAGATGAAAGGCATCCTGTTACCACAGGCAGCCAACTATAGCAATAGCTGATATCCACAAAGGCTCTGAATCATTTCGGTTAAAAATTCAGCAAAAATCAGAATTTTCATAGAGCTTCCCAACCTGCTGTTGAGCTATATAGAAGAACTCTTCACCCATTATAATAATCCAGGCATGTGATACTGTATTCCAGTGACCTTGTAGGGTAATAATTTAGTGAGAGTTATTATTTATCAGAATAGGGAAAGTCTGAACCACAGAAGGTAAAATTTAGAAGAAAGGTGAAATGTTATAATACTGTTTCAGTTTGTGTGTGTGTGTGTGTGTGTGTGTGTATGTGTGTGTGTTTTCTCTCAACAATATGTCATATGGTCTAGGAATTCCTGGGCCACTTTGGGCTTTGGAGCAGAGGACGTGAAGATGCCCATGCAACTGACTGACGATGTATTGCCTTATAGTCACCGGGATAGAGTCCAGATGTGCTTGAGCATTTATGAAAATTTACCTATTGTCACAGAGGCTCATTGCCACGGTAGTGTTGTGAGACTTTAAAAGGAAATCTAACCAAACTGAACTCTATTTCAAGTATAGCTTTTTTATTTGATAATGATATCATACACATCAAAATATTTTTACACTAATTTTTAAAACCATTAGTTTATTTAGTGACTTCACAGTCATGCAAGTTCTTTTTTTATCTTCTGGGTTTAAGCAAAACCTGACTAGCATAAACTCAGTTTTGCTACTGTCGAAGGAATCACACTTCTTAATGGATGAATAAATTTCCAGGAAACTGTAAGTATTGTATGTGCAACAATGTGATGTCTTTTTTGATCCAAACTTTTGCCAGACATTCAAGAGAGGTTAGGATGTAGTAAGAGATGAAAGACTGGAGCTCTCAGTGGGTCAGGTATAGTGTAGGAACTTGCAGTGGTGAGACTAGGGGCAGCTGCAAGAGAGCTCACGCAGAAGGCTGCAGGACTGTAGTTACAGCCTCAGCGTAAGATAGTCAATCTTCGTTGTACCAAGGGGACCAAATGTAATACTTCAGACATTTTTGTGGAAAATCTTCATGAAGGAGAAAGGCTTTTAGATCATTGTTGTCCCATAGAATTTTGGTGATGATAGAAATGTTCTCTATCTGTGCTGTGCAATATGTCATGTCTATTCATGAGATAATGTCTGCTGAAAACTGTGTTGTAGTAAGTGATGAAAAAATGTTAATTTTTCTCTTTAAGAAGTGCGTGGACCCCCATGATCCTTCATTTAAACCAGCAGTCCCCAGCCTTTTCGGCGCCAGGAACCAGTTTCATGGAAGACAGCCTTTTCACAGATGGGGAGGCGGGTGGTGATACTGGGGGGAGAGTGTGGGGTGGGGGATGGGTGGAGCTCAGGCACTGCCTGGTTCCTAACAGGTTATGGCCCAGGGTTCCGGGACTGCAGATTTAAACAACCCAGAGGTGAATAAATCATCCATTTTTAACTCTCCCAATATATTAATATTAATAGCACCATTGCACATGTACCTCTTTAATTTCGTGATGAAATCAGGAACCCTTAAAGCTATGTAGTTGTAGTTAAAGAGAAGTTCATGAAAACAATACACCTCTCTTAATCATGTGTGTTCCAGAATGAAAGAGAATGTGGTTGATAAATTCATATCCATTTTGTTCTCCAGCATGGGATCGTATGAGCATGATTTAGGATGCTTTGTTCTTTTGCCGTTTTGGTATATGTTTTATTTCCTTGAATAAAAGGGAAAGTTTGAAAGGGGACACAAAGGTAGGAAGGAAAGAAAAGGCCCAGAATTAAGGAAGGAGAAAAAGAAAGGGAGGTAGCTGGAGAGCCAGCTTGGAAGTGCTGATTGTACATTTGGCAGGAAATTTGCTGCTGTGCCGCTGTGTGGGTCCTTCCTGAGGCCCTCTGAGAGAGTAAGAGAAGGCCACTTAGGGTTGTATCTAATGTAATTGTAAGGCCTCTCCACCCTTTTTGTTGATTGTGATTAGCAGCTAATTTGATCTGATTTATATGTGGGAAAGAAGCATGGAGAGAAATGTGGAAGGGCCAGTGTGACAGTGGTGGGTGTGGTGAATGGGAGACTTTGCTGTCTCTCTACACAGGCCAAGCCACAAGGCCACTGCTGGGAGCTGCTCCTTCCTACTTGTCTAGGCACCTACTCTAGTACGTTGCACGGTCTAGAGTTTTATTTGAAGGGTACCTTAAAAAATATCTTACAGATGAACATGTTCTAAAGATACATAAAGCAGTATAATTTTAAACTCCAAATAGTAATTTAACTTTTTTGGGCAAGTCTTTTCATTGAGCTTTTTCTATTCCTGTATGATCTTACTGTATTTTAAATGTTAGTTTATTGTTTAAATCTCCTCTTCCTCACTTTTCCACCAAAATTGCTTCAGAAATTTATATTCCTACTAGTGCAACTCTCAGGTTGTCTCTAATTTGTCAGAGTTTGCAGGACTATCTTTTCTTTTCTTTTCTTTCTTTCTTTTCTTTTTTGAGACAGAGTATCACTCCGTTGCCCAGGCTAGAGTGAGGACTGTATTTTCTTAACTGGATGTAATAAAAGAGATATGAGGATAAATGTGATAAGGATATTTCTCATGTGGAATACTTTTGTTTGTTTTAACATGTTTTATTGGGCTTAAGTAGGACATGGAGTAAAAATAATCTTAATACTAATTCTCAGTTTTCTTACCGTATTTTGTTCTTAATTTGGGTCTACTTCTTAGAACACCTGAAAGACTTCTATAATTATTAATTAAAAGCCTCCATTAGCAGTTGAAATGCATCCTTTGTAACCACATTCTTTTTATTTTGACTTCACATTTTACCTTTTTAAAAGCAATGAATGTATTAGTCTTGCCAAGAAAATGTAAAGATCCCAGTAAGACTTATTTTTTTCCTTTTCCCCAGAAGGAGGAAATCTCAGATTCATTCTTTATTAATGATTGAAGTAAATTTAGTCTAATATTTACTCTTTTAAGGAATATGTAATCATTAATTTGATTTATTTCCCCCAACCCTTTTAAAGTTACAGTGAAATAATAGTGAATTATAACATCAATAGGTGCCATAATTTTAGATTTCACTTTATATTTTCATTCATCTTTAGAAACTGATTAACTACGAATGTGGGCTTTAAAAAAGCCACACATAGCATCATCTGTATCTAATTATGTGTAAATGAAAGTTCCTAAAATCTTCAAACAAATAATTTACCCATAATGACACCTTACATTTAGTGTTACACAGTTTTCAGATTGCTTTCATATCTGTTTTGCAGTGGTTCTCAAACTTTAGGGTACCTCAGGATTACAGATTGCTGGAGCTTCTGATTTAGTAGGTCTGAGTGGGAGTCAATGTTGCATTTCAAATAAATTCTTGGCTTGCTGATGCTGCTAATCTGGGGGCCACACTTCAAGGAGGACTATGTTACCATGTTTGATCCTCACGAGAACCCAGTGAGATCTCGGGAAGATACAGATGAGGAAAATAAGGCTGGAAGAAATGTGTGATTTTTCCCAGTGGCACATAATGAATTAACGCTTGAACAGATCCCGGAAACCTTTCTGGTTTTCTCCTGATCATGGCAAGAGTTCACCTCCCAAAAGATATCACTCCGATTTCAAATATATTTGATATTTTTATCTCATTCTTTTCAGACCTATTTATTTAGATACACACCTCCTAGTATTCCCATTTATTCGTAATATAGGTTTGAAATTTTCTTCTCATTCAAAAATATATCTGATTTTTGTGCCTAAAAATATTCTAAAAATGCAAAGTCCTGTTGAAACAAAAAGCTTATATAGCTTGTTAAGGCTCCCCAAGGTTAATCATGAGGAAGGATGTTGAACTGTTTGCCCACTAGCCTAGTGCTCTGGCATTTTTTCACTTGTGATGATGGTTCTTGGCAGGACTGTTATTTGTGGGTCCAGAAAATGAGGATGGATCATGAATGATCCAGGAGAAAGAATCTGAAAACCACATAACCAGACCATGGCAGAAGGGCCCTGCACTGAGTTCAAGGATATTATCTTTTACTGCTTCCTGGAGAACTAATGGTTTATCTTTTTTTAGTTGTAGGTATTACCTAATTACTTAAACTCTTGTATATAAAAGAGTGACATACAGAATAAACTATGAGGTGTTCTTTCTCCATCTTCCCCACAGTTTCTCTCTGAACTATTTTAGAGTGTTCAGTGTATAGGATGTGTGAAATAAAGTCTCTCAAACCAGTGTCAGGCGGTATTCAAAATTTACCTATTGAATGTTACGTGGTGATCTTTACTAAAATTATGAGGAAATGGTGCCACACTGTTCTGATACTGTCTTTTTTAGCACCTGTTTTCTGTTTTCTCTCACTTTCTTCTTTCTGTTCTACTTCGATTTGGGGCCCCTGAAATACCTAATCCAAAAAAAAAAGTAGGGGGAAAAATAATAGCTAAAGAACAAGTTGAAAATCTTGACCTTAACTGTCCTCTGTTGTTTATTGTTTTTTGTTGTTAGCTTTTATTTTTTGTTGGGACAAAGAAGGCCATGATTTTGAAAAATTTAGTTTTACTGAGTATTAATTTAAATTAATGTGCTTCAGCTATTCCTTCCTACTTCTCATGCTTTTAACGCTTATATTAATCTCTCAATATATGCTAGGATCTGTTTGTGATGCTATATATGCACTGTTTTACCTAATCCTTCCTTAAGCCTTATGATGTATAATTTTGAGGAAACAGATTGAGGTAGGTTATGTAACTTGGCCAAGGTCTCACACCTAGTGATAGAACTGGGTCTTAAATACTAGTCTTTGGACTTATACATTTAAGGACTAGTTTATATTACTTTTCCTTTGAGTCTGTTAACTCAAATGGGAGTTGTATTTAATAATCTTGATTTCTTGAAATAAATTAGACTCTGCAAAAACAAAATTCTGATTTTAAACTGGTTTGCATATTTCCCATTGTTTGTAACCTTGTAAGTTCCTTTAAAATTTTTATTGAAAAGAAAAGAAATTATGTCGGTTTTAGAGATATATGCCTCTCCTAAGTGCGTACGACTGACGGTATTTTGCCTTTGCTATACCTGGGAGTTTTTATTTTAGTCATTTTGTCTTTAAAAGCAGCATGTGATAGTTTCAATTTGTGTTAAAACCACAGAGTGCTACCATGATGCATACACCAATAAACTGTAGGATCTCTTTTTCTTTATTTTGCTCGTTGAGATGTCTGGCAGCTTTCAGAAAAAGGCTTCTACCTTAAGTGACTAATATGACCCATTTGCGGGGAGGTAACTGAGAATTTCTCCCGGAGTATATCCATCTAAACTCATGTCTTCAGCCTCTCCTGTGTCTTTAAAGCACTTTCATCTTTCCTATTTTTGTTATATGTCCCTTCTTCTTGTATGAGTATGTATTTTAATAACAAATACAGTATTCAGATTTAGAACCAGGGATTAGTGAATTTTATTAATGGTAACTGTATACCAAAACCAAACATACAATCATTTGTCAGTCATTGCTCCAATACAAAATAACTGTTATTGACTCTTGCATTTTTCCCTTACTAGCTGAGTAGCCTTGGGAAACATCATTCATTCTTTTGAGTCTCAGCTTCCTTATCTATAAAAAGGTGATGATAATATCTCTCTGGATACTTGTGAGAGTTGAATGAAATAGTGTGCATTGTACAAGAAAGTGCCTCTGTGCAGTGTAGTAGGAGTAAAGGCATGACAATGAGGTGCCTCTCTCTTCAAGAGCTTAGAAATAAGTTTTCCCTCTAGAAGAACAATTATAAAATCAAAACACAATGGCTAAAGTAGCACATAGGTCCTTAATGATACAGGTTATAGGCAGGCCTATAATCTAACTGATGACATAGATATCTTTAAAAAGAATATGTCAACCAGAAATGTTAGTAACTTGTGACAATTTTAGAAAGCAAAGTTATTACAAAGTTTCTATTTGGGATGACAAAAGCTTTCGAAATAGTGGTAATGGTTGCAAAACATTTTGAATTTAATTAATGTCATTGAATTGTACACTACAAATGGAAAATTTTACGTTATAAAAAATGTAAAAAAAAAAATCTAACTTAGGTGAGTATTCACAGTGCTCCTTTGGGCTTTATCTAGGCCACAGGATGCTGGAACTAGAAGCACACTGCACAATCCTGTGGCAAGGAGATCCTCTTCATGGAATTCAATCCAGAGACCTCCACAAGGCCAAGATTCCGATCTCTCACATTCACTGGTGTACTTCTAGCCATAGGCCAGGACGTGTTGAATGAATGAACAGCTTGATGTCTCTTGAGGTTATGTATACAACTCACTGCTCTTGCTGTGGTGCCAGACAA
>RJWJ010013290.1:0-40159 GCA_004363605.1 Indri indri
GTCTGAAATAGGTCTTCCGTCTTCTGTGCCCATACCAGTTAGTGTCTATTCAGTCACCTTGTATAATTTCCTTCATGGCACGTCATCATCCGAAAGTATCTTATTTATTTACTTATTCAATTTTATTGTCTGTTGTATTCACCTTCATATTAGTATCTTATTTACTTATTCAATTTTATTGTCTGTTGTATTCACCTTCGTATTAGTATCTTATTTACTTATTTAATTTTATTATCTGTTATATTCACCCTCATCAGTAACACCTAAAAAAATGCTTCTCACCTATTAGGTGTTCAATAAATTTTTGTTGTTTTTCGACATAGGATTTTTTTGGCTTTTTGTTTCGTTTTAAATACTTTGAGAATTTGAATACTGTTAGACGAGCCAGCCTTCCTGATTTTTAAGAGAGACAAGCATAATTCTAGAGTATCTTCTCAGTCAGCATTAAAAAACTCTGGCTATGGGAATCCTTGTTTTCTTCTTTCATTTCTAGTCTTGAACATTGGAAGATTCTTTTGGTCAGTGGTATTAAAAATACTTTGATGGAGATTTTTTGAACTTTTGATTTTTCTAGTTAAAAAGACTTCTAGATTTTCATGATCTAAGTACATCCTAAATCATCTAACTCTTACATATTTCATCCTTATTTTCTTATTTATTTATTTTTGTGCTTAAAAAACCTCACATAACATGAGATCTACTCTCGTAACAATTTTTAAAGTGTACATTGTTAACTATATGCACCATGCTGTATAGCAGATTTCTAGAACTTTTTTATCTTGCGTGACTAAAACTTCATACCCGTTAAACAGGAACTCCTTATTTCCACCTCTCCTCAAGCCCTGGACACTAACCAAAATTCTGTTTTCTCCTCCTGTGAGTTTGACTACTTTATTTACCTAATATAACCTTTTATAAGAGTTATCTTTGAAAGAAATTTTGTCATAATTTACATTCACATAATTTTTCTCCAAAAAAAAAAAAAAACCAAGTGAAATGATCTCTCTATTAATTCCTTTGAAAGTTGGCTATATTGGTTGTACCAAAACAAGATTATTTTTCCAGGACCCCCGTGAATCTGGTGCGGAAGACTTATTTTGGGTGTTACCTAATCACCACTCAGACATGAAGTCTTTTTATCAGATTACTTCTGGGCTGTAGTATCTCAGTGGGAACCATGCTTATCTGCAGTTCTCTTGTTTGAACCTATCAAAAGTCAGTGGAAATGGAAATCAAGGGAATTGATTGAGGGAATCAAGGGGATACCAAGATGCAAAATGGATACGTGGACCTATTTGTTATGCATTAGGACAACTTCACAGTCTTTCTCTCTGTCTCCCTGCCTTAATTCTCTTTTGATGCCTCCATGTGGCTTTTGTTTATGTAGTGACTCCAAACTAATTTAAAAAAAAAATTGTATAATTTTTTTTGGCTATATAATGTCCAGGATATATCTTAAGATTTCCCCCACCTCTTCAAGTTATTTGTTAAGTTCAGCCATGCTAATTCTGCATCATTCTAAGGGGACATGGTTGACTTATATCAGCGAAGCAGAAAATTCCCACTTATATAAAAAAATAGTGTCTTCAGTTTATTAGGGACTTTGCTATATGCGGGGATGCCACTGTTAAACCCAGCGGTGCAGTCCCCAGCGGGCAGCCACCCAGCGATGGAGAGGCTGGACCATGTTGACCACGATACTCCCGTGGCGGGGTTGGTGGAATGTACCGAGTCCCCAATTAGACAACCCAGCCTTTTTTTTCCAAACAGAAAAACAGTGTGCCCTGCTGTCCCCCAAGGATTTCAAAGCCACAACACCCTCAGGTAATTTCCTCTCCCAAGGTGTGGTTATGTGTTGTCAAATGAAAAGAAGCACGGAAGCTGTGAGTTCTAATACTGTTTTTCTGACTAACTTGTGGAATTCTTTTTCGGAGGGGTCAGGGGTGTTTAGGGCTTTGTGTCTTCATTAATAACATAAGTGTAATAACACTATTGACATGTCTCACCGTATCTTGAAGCATCAGCTTGAAAATGACAAATGCTTTAAATGGACTTTGCAAAGGAAAAATTATCGTGTTGTGCTTACTAACAAGTTTTACATTCTAATTGTTCTAAATGCTGTCTAATCGAATTCACCTGTATTCTCTCACTGTGCTTATTCTCTCATTTACTCTCATTCTCTCATTTACTTATTTAATCTAATTATGAGCACTACTAACTCCATTTCTGTATTTTTCATTCTATATATGTGTTGAAATGAAGTGTGAAAGCTAAAGCTTGAATAAAATAACTGACAACTCTAAAGATGGGTTAATATTAATATGTTCTTTTTATTAACTCATAATCTTAAGTTAAATTATCATTTAAATTTGTGTTTGTTAAATATTATTGAAATTAATAGATCTTAATAACATGTTTGTGACTAGTAGTGGGCTTTTTCCCCCCAAAGTTTTAAGAAACTATGTGATTTATGGAGGTTTTATTTAAAATGACTTTCTAGGATACATAATGTTTTAAAAATAGCACTAAATGCTATATAGTTTAAAAGGAGCTGCTTACCTCATTTAAAATAAAAAGTGGGAGATCCATTTGAGATATCCTAAAAGACAACATGTCAAAATTGATAGGGGAATGTAAAATAGTTCTGAATACATTTGCTTTGTAAAAATAGTTTGTTTTGTCAGTGGAGTTTGGGATCGCCACCATATCATTCAACCACAGCCCTGTCCAGACCTCTTTATCTGTAGGAGCATGTCATTCAAAACCAGAGAACATAACTTTACGTTATTACTGATATAACTTAAGATTTTCTCTACCTTCTCAAAAAGAGTAATTGTTATTGTTAAATTGGTAAAGACGCTTAAAGGATACTTTACTGATTATATCGTGCTATTTTTTCCATTTTCACATGCTTTACCTTGTTTAATCTGCACAGCAAACCATTGAGCATGTATAGTAATGTTTAATGACAAATAGAACATTAGCTTTTTATCTGTTATTTGTCTTTTCTCATCTTGAGGAATTCCTTAATGTTCATTGTCAGTCAGAACATAAGAAACCACATATTTGAAGTATAAATGCCCCCCATTGATCAGGTAACTAGAAGTGCTTCAGGCCAAGAATACATTTTGGTGTTTTGGTTCTCAGTATAAGTATTAGTGTCTTTTGTTTGCATCTGACAACATACTGAATAGTGAAAATACATCTTTGCCCATTTTCTTTTAACGTTGATAGTGCTAAATAATATGAGCGGAGGCCGGGCGCGGTGGCTCACGCCTGTAATCCTAGCACTCTGGGAGGCCGAGGCGGGCGGATCGCTCAAGGTCAGGAGTTCGAGACCAGCTCTGAGCAAGAGCGAGACCCCGTCTCTACTAAAAATAGAAAGAAATTATCTGGACAGCTAAAAATATATAGAAAAAATTAGCTGGGCATGGTGGCGCATGCCTGTAGTCCCAGCTACTCGGGAGGCTGAGGCAGGAGGATCGCTTGAGCCCAGGAGTTTGAGGTTGCTGTGAGCTAGGCTGACGCCACGGCACTCTAGCCCGGGCAGCAGAGTGAGACTCTGTCTCAAAAAAAAAAAAAAAATAATAATAATAATAATATGAGCGGAATTCAAATTCATTTGAAATGTGGCTTATCTATGGGTTTCTAGCTCTTGTCCCAGGAAGATAACTTTGTTTTGCCTTTTCTCTTGAAATAGGTTTGGTTCTTCAAAATCTGTTTTCCCCCCTCTGTGAGAAACATAAGGGGTATTGACCAGATCTTTTCCTAATCAATGTTTTTTGTGAAATAAAATTTCATTACATCGATTTAACTATGAAATAATGAAAACTACCAGCGGTTTCTTAAAGATACTGAGTTGTGAAATTGGAAATGTACAATGTAAAACAAAAGTTTTATGTTGTGAAGAGGTCCAAAAAAGGAAAGCATAATGTGTCAGCCTTTAGCTGAGGTTTTAGCTAACTGGGAAGCAGTCGTCTTCCTTACATGGGCATTTAATTACTGTTAAGGAAAGGGCTCATGTTACGTAGCCCTTGGCCAATCGTGGGTCCTTTGTAGACTTGAAAGATATATCTGTATATCAGTTTTTACCACTGATCTCAAACCATGATTGCTAAAGTAGTTTTCTCTATAGTATTCTCTTATTTTTTTCTCCTTTCTCTAGTGAGATCTTCACCCTTTAGTCAGCCTTAAACATAGCTTTGTTGTATTACTCCCCTTTTCAAAACTTTCAGGAATTCCTCTTAACCATAATAAATCAAGACTGCTTGAGAAAGTTGAACTCAGTGTGTCCTTCTGTTATTATTATTCTGTCGATCTAGTTAGGTTGATTCACTTAACATATTTATCGAGCACCCGCTTAGTGCCGGGTGATGTGCTAGATACTGGGGATTGGCAGTGAGTGAGGCTTACGAAGAGCCTGCTCCCCTGGACTGCTCTATCTTCTAGACGGGTGAGAGACTGTAAATCAGCAAACGTAGGAATAGAGTAATTTAAACACTTAAGAGATTTTGAGTATTAGAAATAAGCCAGGCTTCTGTTTGTTTCCCTCTTTTCCAGTAAATAATAATTATTATTATTATAAATTATTATAAACAGCGTTTTAATAATATTTAATTAAATCAATTAATGTTAAATTGTAAATAGTATTATTTATAATAATAATTATTATATTTTTTTAAAGATAGGATCTCTCTATGTTGTCTTGGGTGGCCTAAAACTTCTGGGCTCCAGTGATCCTCCTGCCTCGTTCAGCTTCCTGAATAGCTGAGACTACAGGTTCATGCCACTGCCCCTGGCTCCAGTTAATTCCTTTAATCACTGTCTTTGTCTCCTATAGGCTGGACAGCCTGGATTTGAATATGAGTTCAAATATGAATTCACTGACTAGCTCTGTGACTATAGGCAAATTGCTTATCCCCTCCATGTCTTCATTTTACTATACTGAGAAGTAAATTAATAGAAAATAACTCATAGGGTTCTTGTAAAGATTAAATGAGTTAAACTCACAAGTACTTAAAACAGTACTTGACATATAGTTGACTCAATAAAAAGAAGCCATTTAAAATTTATTCCAGTTAAAACGTTCCCTCACATGGAAGTATATAAAGATGAAATATGGAAATACTTCATCTAGCACTGAATCATATGTAAGCTATGTATGTATTCAGTAATCTAATAAAACATTTTTATCTTTATTGTATTAAATATGAAGAAAAAATACATCTGGGTAGTCTAAATCCTGTTTATTCTACCTTCTGCTCCTTTATGAAGCGTGTTAAGTATACATCAGTATCTTACCCAGTTCACAGCGAACAGATTGGACTTATCCTTCTGACAATTTCAATTCATCTCATATGTTAATGTAAGAATTGGCAAAGTGTACTGATGAAATTAAGTGCAAGTTCAGGGATCTCTCCATTTTCCCTTCTTTCTTAAAACGTAATCAACTAAATTTACTTTGAAAAAGTCTTCTGAGTCTGTATTTGTATGAGTGGCACTCTCACATACCTCACTAATTCTCTGCTCCTACTGTCAGCTGCTCGGGTTGTCCCCGTGTGTATCGCTGAGGCAGTCTCTTCCTTCTGTTTCCCTCCTACCAGACTCTTCGGCTTTTTAGTCTGTCATACACGTCACTACTAGATTAATAGTCTGGGAATAATCTTTTCATCATCTACTTTGCCCAAGAAACTACATTTGCTCCCTCTTGCCCAAAGAGCCAAACACAGCCCTTAGCTTGCCCTCCTTCATCGTCAGGCATCTATATTTTTTATCACCACTGCTGATATTAGACCTACTTGTCAATTATGCTCTTCTAGATTGTTAAGCCAGCGTAATTACTGTTCGTTGCCTTGATCTGTACATTCAGGCCCATTTCTCTAGCCAATCTTGGGTTTTAATACTCTGCTTCTATTCTCTCTGTGTCCCCAGTTACTCCTACTTCCTGGACAAGTATGTTTTCCAGGGAAGTTTAGCTCAAATTTTACCTCTTGCATGAATCTTTTTGATTTGTTCATGACATATCTTTCCCTAAAATATAAAGGTTGACTTCTACATTTCTGTATTAATGATATAAGCGTTTATATATAGCATTAAAACATTACTAATTTTAAATTTGTCCCATAGAGTATATAATAGTGCTGATATAAAGTACGTGCTTAGTAAATGACCATTTCCTTGGTAGGTTTTAAGAAAGAACCTCTTTATATGTGATTTCCCTCTCTCCCCCACTCATTTAATCGCTTTCCCTTTGGTTTTATAGAGGCTGCAAGTCGGGCCATAGTCCAATTCCTGGAAATCAATCAGAGTGAAGAAGCCAGTAGAGGCTGGATGCTCCTGACAACGATTAATTTGTTAGCATCCTCTGGTCAGGTAACCCTCTCTTTTGTATCCTCTTGGGATTTTGTTATTAAATTTATCTTCATATCCAAATAAGATTACAGTAATCGTTTGTGTTTTTCTTACTCTTTTAAAACATTATTTAATGCTTCTTGCAACATCTCTGTGAGGAGCTTGATCGTTTATGCACTTTACTCATGAGGAAATTCATGGATGGCTTAACACACATAGAACGTGATAGTATTTGTACAGCATCCTGGGCAAAGAGATGGACCACTTATGGCTGGAGGCAAGTAGCCCAGGAGCTCTAGGTCCATGAGGCCTAGCCCAACATGTTTGTAACCCATGTTAGGCAAACTCTGGCTTAGGAAAAAATCTCTATTCATTTAAGGTCACTCAACGAATAAGGAATAAATGACATGGAAAATATTTTTACGTTTTCGTGGAATGTAAGGAAACACTAACATTATCAGGATAATATATACTCCCTTCTCATTTGATTTATTCTGGAGATTGCTTTTTATTTTCTCTAGATCAATTATAAGTATCTGTCATGATATATGTTGCATGTATTCATTAATAAGCCATTTGGATACCTGGTTTTTGACCTTTAATATTTCTGGAATAAAGGAGGTTTATTCAACCTTCTAAAATCCAGAGTATAATTACCTATCAAAGTCTGTTCTAATCTTGGGACTGTCTGTTGTCTAAATTGCAATGGACTGTCAAACACCTCATATCATTTAATAATAAAACTTACAAAGGTAATTGTGAATAATCATATTCTGAAAGTAGTCACTAGCCCAAAGTAATGAGCACTTGGATTTTTCTCCTTGGAATGGTCTGTTTTCTTTTTCTTGTTTTGTTTTTATTTACGTGTTCTTTTAGTTTTTTTTTTTTTTTTCCCCACTCAGGGAATTAGTGTGACTAACTTATCCTGGTTTTCCTGGGACTTACAGACAGTCCTACAGCCCAGGAAACCACTCAGTCCTAGGCAAATGGAGATGGTTGGTCACCCTAAGTAAGCTTCAGATGGTCCTAAAGTAGACCATTGTTTTCATGTGTCTGTGACTATGCTGGATGATTAACAAAATCCCAATTCTATTTGCTGTTGATGGTAGCTATAAATGACTCTGTTACTATATCAAAATTTATTTTAGAATAGCATATCTTTACATGCTATTAAAACTTTGATATTAAATTTAAATGTCTACTATAATATTAAAGTATTTCATATCAGTAACTTCTAATTGTAGTATTTTTACATTCTCATTTTCTGTAGAAACCTAATCACGTAAAAATTACAAGTTTAGCTGCCAAGTTATACTTTAAATCTATCAATGATAAGATGAAAATGAAAAATCATGTCACTTTTCTTAATAGGAAGGGAAAGCTAGTAATAATGTAACTGGAAAAAAATACATTTAAGAAGTAAATTTGTTCTGCAGAGGGTGGGCTCACTGAAAAAATAAATAAAAAATAAAAATTCAGTGTTACGTTATTGAGCTGCCTATTTCATTTGAGTACCATTTTCTGGTGGCAACAGCGATATAGAGAGAGGACTAAAACGTCCTGACTCAACATGTAGATGGCAGAGAGGAAGCAGAGAAGGATAACACCATGCCATTCAGTAACGGGGTAGATGTATCGCTATGAAAATAGAAATGTGAGAGTAAACATCTCGAAGGCGAGGGTAGGATGGAAAATGAGGAATTAAGGAGAGTTTGAGACATAGCAGATATTTAAACTGAACGTTCAGATGTATGGTGACATGGTCTGTCAAGAAATAATAAATCATAGGAGGGTAGAAAAGAGGGTTTAGTCGTATTTGAGGCAGAATATGACATTGGGCAGGTAGAAAGGGGCCAGATTTTGCAAAGGGTTGTTCTCGAGGTTCTCTGCTCTCCGTCACCCTGCTCCTGCATTAGTTCTGGCCCCGTCTCTCCCAGGGTGTTTTGTATTCGTTTCCTAATTATCCTTGCCTCCTGGCTCTCTACATTTAATTTATGATCTGTGCTACCACCAGCTAATTTTCTGAAATCTAGTTCTGTTATTTTTTGTTTGTAACATATCACTGGGTCTTTGTTGCCAGCAAAATAGAAGTCAAATTAGAATGTAAGACCATTTTTGTAGGTCGTCGAACCTATAAAAACCACATTCTTTGTGGGCCGCTTAACCAGCTCTCTGCCCTAAAGAAGGGTGTGTAAGTAATGAGCCTCAGTTGCTTTGTTTGTAAGGTAAGGATCATACAGTAATAGTGTCTACCTCATAAGGTTGACTTGAGGAATAGATGAGATCACGTATGTAAAGTGCTTAGCCTTATGCCTGTTATATAACAAACACTAATTAAAGATGAGCCATTATTATTGTGGCTTTTCAGGAGTCAGCAATTTTGAACTCTGTGTTTGCTCAAACATGCTGTACCATATGGTCTAACCTGCTGTGTATCTTCCAGGTGACCGTTCCCTTTTTATTTTAATTCCTTATACATCTCTATTCCATTCCTGCCAGTGTTGATCAGTCCCTTTTACGTTAGCCTCTGTGTGTGTGTTTGTGTGTGTGTGTGTGTATACACACTACCCTTGTTAGACTTAAGCGATTAAATCATAGTTACTTATGAATCTACTAATACTGGTAGACTGTGGTCTTCTGAAGAGCAGGGTTGATCCATCTTTGTAAGCCCCGCTGCCAGCACACACCCTGATATCTGACGTTCACAAATGGCTTAACATTTGTGAATTATTCAGCTGTACCAATTATAGTTATGTCTGTCTGTCTGTTCATTTACTTATTGTTTTATTTTCCAGAAAACCGTGGACTGCATGACAACGATGTCAGTGCCTTCCACCCTGGTTAAATGTTTATATCTGTTTTTTGACCTTCCACACGTGCCTGAGGCAGTTGGAGGTGCACAGAATGAGCTACCTCTAGCGGAACGTCGAGGACTACTCCAGAAAGTTTTTGTACAGGTATGGAAGGTGCTGTTTATTAATACCTGTCATCTGTATAGATCTATTTAAAATGAAATGGGTGCACTTCTTAAAAAGACATTCTACATATTCCATTTTGTATATCTCATTCTGTTTTAATATGACTTTATATCATATAATTATCACATTTTTTGAATTTGCAGAAAGAATATTGAAATATTATTTTCAGGAATATTGGAGTGAGGCATTAGAAAGTTTGTTTCTCTGAATAGATCCGTTTATTAGTATTACATTTGATATGTTAATAACATCTCTAAAACAAACTAAGCAAGGAAAACATTTTTGAAAATTAAGATTTGGGTAATATTTCTGAATCAAGAAATTCTGTTTAGGTGCTGTTTATATACAGGACGTCCCTAACCTATAAATATTTAAATTATAAAGACAAGTTGTTTCAGTGGCTGCTGCCAATTCCTCTACCTCCCGCCTGTAAAGTCGTCTTCCCTACTGTTACCGCTGTTCTTGTAGCAGCATCGTGGGTTAACAGAGGTGTAACAGACCTTTGTTAGCTAGCCTGGGAATATAGTCATCATGTGTGATATTCTTGCTTGGGAGAAAAATTTCAAACAAGCAACCTAGTAACATTTAGAATACAGTGCATCCATTGGTCTAATATAGTATAAAAAGCATGTTTGGCCCAAAAAGATAAATACTGTGTGATTCCACTTACGTAAGTTATCTATAGTAGTCAAACAATTAGAATAGAAAGTAGAATACTGGTGGCTAGGGACTAAGAGAGAAGAAAAGGGAATTATTCAGTGAGAACAGGATTTTCAGTTTTGCAAGATGAAAAAGTTCTAGAGATCTTGGACAACATTGTATGTGTTGTTAACACTAATGTGCTGCACAGTTGAAATGGTTAAGATGGTAAATTTTGTTACAAGTTTTTTATGATAAAAGTTAACAACAAGATGTTTAAATCTAGTTTTCTGAAGTTATATAACCTAAGATGCAGATTTTTCACCTATAAAATGAAAATGATACTTACCTAAAGGGTTTTTGTGAGATTCAAATGAAATAATAAGTAAAGCTATGGTTCTCTACTTAGCACATAGTAGACGTTAAAGAAAAGTAACTGATTGCTGCTCTGGTCCCCATCACCACTGAGGGAGTAGAAAGAGAATAGAAAGGATGGTGGATTGGAGTAGGTACGGATTGGAATAGATACAGTAGAGCAGATACGGAGAATGGTTGTGTGCTCACTTCATGTTACTGGAGTGTTTCCTGCCTCTGCTTTGCAGAGATGCTAGTGATGAAAGATCAGGAGAGAGGGAGACTAAGGCAGCTTTAGAAAGTAAAAGAATGAAACTACCAAATAAAATACCAAATCAGCAAATATTTATTAAACACTTGATCCATTATACACTTTTGTGCTTGTGGTGGACATGTCTTGTCTTATCTCAATTTGCAACACAACCCCATGACTTCAGAGCTTTTGTTTTCCCCCAAAATCATTGCATGAGCAAGTGGCAGAAATAGGGTTAGAACTCAGGTTTATCTGACTCCTCAAGATTGGAAGAGAAAAGCAATGGGAATAAATAAAGGAATAAATCACATAGGAATTAAAGCTGCGTAAAGATATTGCTGATGAATGTGGTGGATTATTCTTTGCTGATTAGAACGGCAGCCTCGTTTCAATAAAGCCCTTGTAAAGGTCTAATGAATGCCTTGGGCGATAAGGGGGAGCTGCAATTTTATACTTCTAATATCCGATGGAACCTGCATTTTATACTTCTAATATTAATACCTAAGTAAGCATAGCACAATTTTCTTTTAAAACTTTAAAAAAAAAATTCCCTGTCTTTGAAAGCAGTAGGTGCTAACTTTCAAATAACGTGGGACTCATTTTAGCATGCCGGAATCACTGAGTGTTAAACTCCCCATCTACAGTTGTGGAAAATGGTGTCCGTGTATATGATGCCCAGCAGGTGAGCGGCAGAGATGAGAGCCTCGCTCTCCCGCCTCCTGGCTCAGTGTTCCTTTTAGTGCATCATTTCCCTTGTTTTAGTTCCTCATTGCAGGCTAGATAATGTTTTCATCATTTTGTCTAGAAGACCAATTGAGACGAGTTTATTAAGTGTTTTATGATAGATGAAATCCCCGTGTTTGTATTATTATGCGACAGATGGTTTCCTGGGAATTTAGCATTTGGTACCGCTTCACGCAGGCATTCTTTTTTTTGTTGACGTGGCCAATTATTTTTCTGACACACTTGGACTTTGTAACCACAAATACAAGTGGTTAGTGTAGGGGCAGAACAGGAGTGAGAAATAGACCCTTCAGTTTTCTGTTCCGTAAAATGACAGGATTCTACGAGATTATTTGTAAGAACCTTTTTGCCTATGAAGATTAAGAACCAATTATCTTAGAAGTCATCAGTCAGATTCAAGGAATCGTTAAATCCAGTTTGTTTTTGAGAACAGGGATTTGACTTGGAAAAAAAGCAATTTATTGGTTTTTTGGGTTTGTGTTCTATGTTAGAAATTAGGGAAATGGCATCTGTCCCTCTAATCACATAAGGCAGTGTCAGAACCAATAAAAGGTATGATCAGTACATCTCTCTGAGCATATAGTGTTTTGTTGCAGTTGACTATCTGTATTCACATGGGAAGAGACCAGATATATTATACATATTAATGGATGTACGGAATCCAGCAGTTTTTCCAGGCATTTGGTGGGGGGGTGCTGTATTTACTGATTTTGTAAATATTTTATTGTTTTTCTGAATTCTTAATACTTTTTTTCCCCTAGTATTTGGCAGCCACGAATTAGCTGTGAATTAGCTTTTGTATTTAAGCAAATTTTTGCATTGAAGGACATAGGAAAAGAACACTTAACTTTCTCAGACAAAGCGTATTTCAAATACCTCTATTTAGCGATTTTCCCACTGATGTTGAAATACCCAAATTTCATGAAGCATTTTTTTTTTTTTTTTTTTTTTTGAGACAGAGTCTCACTCTCGCCTGGGGGTGAGTGCCGTGGCGTCAGCCTAGCTCACAGCAACCTCAAACTCCCGGGCTCGAGCAATCCTACTGTCTCAGCCTCCTGAGTAGCTGGGACTACAGGCATGCGCCACCATGCCCAGCTAATTTTTTCTATATATAGTTTTACCTGTCTGATTTCTTTCTATTCTTGGTAGAGACGGGGTCTCGCTCTTGCTCAGGCTGGTCTCGAACTCCTGAGCTCAAACAGTCCGCCCACCTCGGCCTCCCAGAGTGCTAGGATTACAGGCGTGAGCCACCGCGCCCGGCCCCATGAAGCATTTTTATCCTCTTTAAGGAGGATAAAATGATGTCATAAATTAGAGTTATTTTATTCATATTGTATATTTTAAAAATATTTAGATGAGAAAAAGTTAACAAAGAGAAAAAAGTTAACTTTTCCTGACACTGAACTGGGATTAGAAGGAGGAGTCTATTGAGGGCAGAAATCACTGCTCAATTCCCCAAGCAGCAGGCTCTTAATGCCGTGAGCACTTGTGTAGTGAGTATCTTGTGAATATTTTGTCCCTGCTTTTATTATTTTTAATCGACACATAATATACATATTTATGGGTTACAGTGTGATGTTTTGATACATAGAATGTATAATGATCAAATCAGGATAATTAGCATATCCATCACCACAAATTTTATCATTTGTGTTGAGAACATTGAAAATCCATTCTTTTAGCTATTTGAAAATAAACGATAAATTGTTAGTAATAGTCACCCTATAGTGCTGTAGAAGACTAGAACCTATTCCTTGTGTCCGGATGTACTGTTGTATGTGTTAACCGACTTTTGGCTATCTCCCCTCCTCCCTGCGTCTGTTAACCACTACTCTACCCTCTACTTCTATGGGATCAGCTTTTTTAGCTTCCACATATGAGCGAGAACATTTGGTATTTATATTTCTGTGTCAGGATTATTTCACTTAACATAATGTTTTCCAAGCTCATCCATGTTGCCTCAAATGACAGAAGTGCATTCTTCTATATGGCTAAATAGTATTAGATTGCGTGTGTGTGTGTGTATATATATATATATATATATACACACACACACTACGTTTTCTTTATCCATTCATCTGTTGACGGGCACTTAGGTTGATTCCAAATTTTGGCTGTTGCGACTAGCACTGCAATAAATATGGAATTGCAGCTATCTCTTCGACATACTGATTTTTTTTCCCTTTGGGTAAATACCCAGTAGTGGGATTGTTGGATCATACGGTAGTTCTGTTTTTAGTCTTCTGAAGAACCTCCATACTGTTTTCCATAATTGCTGTACTAATTTACATTCCCACCAACAGTATATAAAAATTCCCCTTTTATCATATATTCACCAGCATTCATTATTTTTAACTGAGGTGAGGTGATACCTTATTGTGGTTTCGATTTGCATTTCCCTAATAATTGGTGGTGGTATGAATTTTTTCCACATACGTATTAGCTATTTGTATGTCTTCTTTTTGAGACATGTCTGTTCAGCTTACTTGCCCATTTCTAAATCAGATTATTTGACTTTTTGCTTATACATTCTTGTTTTGTTTTTTAGATCTTAGTGAAATTGTGCAGTTTTGTTTCTCCGGCGGAGGAACTGGCTCAAAAAGATGATCTCCAGCTTTTATTCAGTGCAATAACCTCTTGGTGCCCTCCCTATAACCTGCCTTGGAGAAAGAGTGCTGGAGAAGTCCTTATGA
Organism: Indri indri; assembly: GCA_004363605.1. Lineage (NCBI taxonomy): Eukaryota > Metazoa > Chordata > Mammalia > Primates > Indriidae > Indri > Indri indri. Next base: position 14,013 of record RJWJ010013290.1, read on the forward strand.
CCATCTCCCGTCATGGTCTCAGTGTCAATGTAGTGAAGTATATTCACGGTGAATATCTTTATATATTCATTTTAAGTGTTCTGAATTTCTTCCACTTTTCTTCCTTCGATGACATTTATTTTTATCTATCAGTTTTCCAAAGATTGTTCTTTAAATTAAAAAATAGATTTGCCAGGAGAAAAAAATAATTTTGTTATTTGTGGGGTAATTTAGATGTAAGAAATTCTCAAGTTTTGAACAACAGTTATTTACAAGAGGCAACGTAATTTCATTGTTATGTAAATGTTCAGCCATAATATAATGTAAGTTCTGTGTCATAGTCTATTCTTCTCTCTTAATGAAAAAAAGAGGAGTTTTATGAAATGTTACAGTTACCAGACTTTCTGAAGATAATGCATAAGCAGCCAGGTAATAATCTGCCCGATGCAGCATGGATGGAATTAGGTAGATTCTTTATTGGCAGTAAGGAGAAATTATGTCCGTTTAACTTACACATAATATTCAGCTATCCAAACAGTCTACTTATTTAACGTACAGATGCTCCTCAACTTATGATGGGGTTGTGTCCTGATAAATCCATCATTAAGTTGAAAATATTGATAAGTCAAAAATGCATTTAATACACCTAACCTACTGAACATCATACCTTAGCCTAGCCTACCTTGAATGTGCTGAGAACACTTCAATTAGCCTACAGTTGGGCAAAATCATCTAACACAAAGCCTATTTTATAATAAAGTGCTGAATATTTCATGTAATTTATTGACTACTGTTCTGAAAGTGAAAAACAGAATGTTTGTATGGGTACTTGAAGTACAGTTTCTGCTGAATACTGATATTACACCATCATAAAGTTGAAAAATCTTAAGTGGAACCATTGTTAAGTCAGAGACCACGTGTATATTCTCCTGAAACTCATTCAAAATGATTAAAACAACTTTTTTTTATTTATTTACGCTTATTAAATGACATGTGAAACTTAGCAACTGAGTCAGTCATTAAATGTTTGCTTCCTTTCATTCCTATGTTAAATCCTAGCTTTTATGTGACATTGGGTTTCTTTATAAAAATATATTTCACTAAAGGTATTTTTCGAAATACCACAAATTCTCAAATTCAGTGATAGGGTAGAACTGTGTTTTAAACTAGTAATAAATTGTACAAATATAATTTTTAAAATTGTATTTCCTGAAGCATGTCTGTATTTCATTGATCTATATTCTAATTTAAAGTTTTAATTAATCATTGTATTTTTCTTCTTAAAAGATAATTTTTTGTTTTTTTTTTCATGCTGTTACTGAATCAGTGTAAAAGATCAAAAATGTCCCTTGGCAGTGGCCAGTTATTTTGTTTAATGATAAAACATCAAAATACGATATAAAAAATTACATGTACTTGTAATATATGTTAGCTGTTTTTCAACGCTTTTCTATATTATTATTATTTTTTTACTACTTAGAGGTAATACAGTACTTTCTTAATGAATTTGACTCTTGTATTTACTTTTCAAACGTGTAACACTTATAGCATTTTACAGATACATTAAAATTTAATGTTTCATTAGACATCAATTAAGAATGAAGAAAATTTGCTTAAGCAATTGACATAAATATACTTGTTTGTTTATTTTTTATTCTTGCAGAGAAAGAATGTTTATCTACCTGTGTTCAGAATATGCAGCAATCAGATGACCTGTCTCCCCTAGAAATTGTCGAAATGTTTGCTGGGCTTTCTTGTTTCCTCAAAGATTCCAGTGATGTTTCTCAAACACTTTTGGATGATTTTCGGATATGGCAAGGATATAATTTTCTCTGTGATCTCTTGCTTAGGTAAAACCCCGCAATTTAAGAATAAATTTTAAAGTCTGCTCAGTCTTTTTTATCCAACGAAACAATGTGATTTGGGGTTACTGGGAGAAGGAATCAGTGAAACACTTATTTAATGTATACTTGGGTCACCTCTTAGCTTTACTCCCTTCTTTCTATTCTTTTTGTGCCAACGGAACAGAAAAAGTTGATTTGGAGGTAAATTGGCAAATGCGAGCCCAAAGCATGGTGGAGTCAGAGGTTAGATATCCATGAAGAATAAATCTGCTCTGCTTTAGGAGCAGAGGGAGGAGAGTTTAGATGAACTATTAATATCTTCCTAAAGTATAAACTCCTCTTGATTAATAATAATATTGGTTATCCTTATTTTTTAGTACTTCTAGTGTTTTTATTAATGTAGTTAATAACAAGAATAATTATGTAGATTAAATGAAACCTTTCAAGTGTGTGCGTAAACACATTAGTCCAAAATGTTTCACTAGTCCCCTTTTTTATTGCAAATAGTGCATGCGTATACTTAGAAAGTGGCTGGTTGTAAATATTATTAGGAAAAAGATACCTGTTCCTCTTCTAGCTATTCCTGGGCCATCTGTTATTTTTTAATCATTTTATCTATTGCAAGCCAGGACTATTTTGTAAACTTCTTACTTCTATTTTTCTTTTTCCTTTTTTTTTTTTTTTTTAAATAGACAGGGTCTCGCTATATTGCCCAGCCTGGCCTAGAACTCCTGGGCTCAAGCAATTCTTTCCCCTCAGCCTCCCAAGTAGCTGGGACTATGGGGATGTACTGCTGTACCTGGCTTTAAACTTCTTCCTATCAGTGTAACCTAGTTGCTGTTAGTTAATAGTAGGCAACCCCCCAAAGAATATAATTTTGCATACATATCCTCATTTATGAAAGAGGACATGTGAAAGTTGGTGAAATAACTGCTTTACACTAACACAGTGAGGTATTAATTGGTGCAATCCTTTGAGAATACAGGTTGACCAGATATTAACACAGTAATTTCATTTTTGGTTATCGATCCTAAAGATATAAATGTAGACAAAATTTTATGTGTAGTAGTGCTCTTGTATTCTGCTGGCTGTCTCACCTTCCCCTCCCCAAATCTGTGTGACCATTAAAAACATCTATGGATAGCTTATACTAATGTGTAGAGGCACATGTATCACAGTGGTGAATTAAAAAAAAAGAGGTTAAAAAATATGTGATATCACAATAAATATTGTAAAAACTGAACTTTTCACATTAAAAAAGACATGTTTAAGAAATGTAATGTTGAAAGTGATTATGAGGCTAATTATAATTTTCTCCTTTCCTACTTTTGTACATTCTCCAAGTTTATTTCGATAAGAATAATTTCTTCTAGGAGAAAAACCCAATAAATTTTGTTCTTTACAAAAGGTATTTGTTGCACCCCATTTTTTGTTCTCAGTAAGGCCATGGCCAAAAGCTCATTCCCTGATGACTCCTGTGTTCTTTGAAAACTTCTCGAAGTACTTTATAGATTTATTTACCGCATATACAATCGAAAAATACTTTCTGTATTAAATTTGAGAATATAACAAAAGAGAAAAATTATTTCCTAAATCACACTTTTTCTAGATTGGAACAAGCAAAAGAGGCAGAATCCAAAGATGCCTTGAAAGATCTGGTTAATCTGATAACTTCTCTAACAACATATGGTGTCAGTGAACTAAAACCAGCTGGTGTTACCACGGGGGCACCCTTTTTATTGCCTGGATTTGCAGTACCTCAGCCTGCAGGCAAAGGTGAGTCTTGTTTTCCCCCTCCATTTTGAGCTGCTCAGAGCAATAGAGAATGAATGTGTTTTACTTTAGTTGCTCTTTGTTTATGTTACTTGTATGAAGATAATATATTTTTCATTAGAGTTTGTGCTTTTTATGGTTTGTCTATATAATTTCTTGAGTTACAGTCTTTAGCAGGTTAAATACTTGGAAATAATATTATAAAATGTCATAAAATTAAACAGCGAAATTTCTGTTATAGTATTTCTTTTGAACATTCAAACAATTTAATAATCCAAACACACTTCTTTTGAGTAATGGCATTCCATGCATTTCTGCTTTACATAGATGGAATTTAATTCACACTCTAATCTCTGTACCTGTTATTAAAATAATATATGTACAGTTGTCCATCAGTATCCATGGGAGATTTGTTTCAGCATCCCCCACAGATACTGAAATCCATGGATACTCAAGTCTCTTACATAGAATGCTATAGAATTTGCATATAACCTACACACATCTTCTCATATACTTTAAATCATCTCTAGATTACTTATAATATCTAATACAATGTGAATGCTATGCAAATAGCTATTATACTGTATTATTTAAGAAATAATGACAAGAAAAAAAAGTCTATAATTGTTCAGTACAGGCACAACCATCCCTTTTATTTCCCTTGAATATTTTTCTTCTGTGTCTGGTTGAATGCACAGATTTGGAACCCACAGATAAGGAAGGCCCACTGTTTTGGAAAACATGAAGTATGAATGCTTATATTTTATTTAAAGCTAAGCAAATCTAAGTACAAAGAAGTACATTGTTTTATACAGGTCAGAGAATAAATTTTTATAGTCTAAATTTCTAAACATTTGACTCCCCTCCTAGTGATCTTTTATTAAGAAAAACTTACTGCAAAGCTAAGAACATTTAATTGCATAATTACGCAACCTAGTTTTTTTTGTTTATTTAATTTTTTAAGATACACAACCACCACTTCAAAAGAAGCTGAGTCTGGAGGTCTCTCATACTTTCTTTCACACGATTGTCATTTACTAAATATTCAATAGGGTCATGATATTTCCATATAAAATCTAACTAGCCAAAAAATGCCAACATGTTTGGTTAAATTTCGTAGTACATATCTGTGCATTTTATTACATAGAAGTCAACAACTTTTAAATCAGTGAGAATAGATGGATTCATCAAACCCTTTATGATATGATATATCCTCAGTGTAGAGGTTGTATAAGACCTTTTAAATGAGTCTCTGCAGTAAGTGTTGAGAAATCCATGTGTTTCTCTGAACACGTCAAGGTTTCATTTTATTTAACATTGAGAAAAAAACAAGAGTCTCTCAAAAAACTTCTAATTTATAGACTCCAGCTTGAGTATTCCATAGTTAACTCTATGAGTTAATGTAAAAATAACTCAGCAGCTTGCATCCTATTTCATATTTTATTGTTTCATTTGGTTAATCTGGTCTTGATGTTGGCATCATAGCTAATTGAAATCGCATAATTTTGTAATAGAATTAATGCCGCAAAATTACTCTTCTGTATGTGTCATTACCTGTTTTTTCCTTAACTGTATCAGAATAATAATTACATAACCTGGCACCTCCCAGGGTTATGGTGAGAATCCAGTGACGTAATTTCTATGAAAGCGAGGTCAGGCTAGAAAGGATGTTGCCCTAACAGTCAGAATTCGTGTAATCATGAGTGACCCAACTTTTCTAAACATCAATTTCTTCTTCTTCAAAAAATTGGCATAATGTTCTAGAAAATGAATAGGTCATACTTTATCATTTTGTTTTTCCTGTATAACTCAAAATTATCTATTTTCCCATGGCCTACTTTGTAGAGTTATTGCAGGAATCAAAGGAGGTAGCTGGGCCAGGTGCAGTGGCTCACGCCTATAATCCTAGCACTCTGGGAGGCCAAGGCAGGAGGATCACTTGAGCTCAGGAGTTCAAGACCAGCCTGAACAAGACCGAGACTCCCGTCTCTACTAAAAATAGAAAAATTAGCTGGTTGTGGTGCTGTGTGCCTGTAGTCCCAGCTAGTTGGCAGACTGAGGCAGGAGGATGGCTTGAGCCCAGGAGTTTGAGGTTGCAGTGAACTATGACACCACTGTACTCTAGCTGGGGCAATAGAGTGAGCGAGACTTTGTCTCCCAGAAAAAAAAAAAAAGGAGGTAGCTATATCATATATAGCTAGAATGTGGAATATGTTGTCTTTTATTTGTGTCAGCAGTATTGAGGTATAATTTGTGTACATTAATTGTTGTATTTGACGAGTTTTGACAAATGTGTGTGGTTGTGTAATCACCACCATGATCATACTATGGAATATTCCCATCCTTCTAAAAAGTTTCCTCATTCTCCTTGCAGTCAGTCCTCCCTGTGCCCACCCTTGCCCTGGCAACCACTAATCTCCTTTGTTTTGTCCTTCTAGAATTTCACAAACTGTAATCTATAGTATATAGTTTTGTTTATTTGGAGCATTTCGCTTAGATTGTGGTAGTCCCACCTTAAACTGGGGAATATGTTTCAAGACCTCTAGTGGAAGCCTCAAACCACAGATAGAACCGAACCCTACATATACTGTGTTTTTTTCTTATACCTGCATACCTACAGTAAAGTTGAATTTATAAATTAGGCACAGTAAGAGATTAACAACAATAGGCCAGACGCAGTGGCTCACCTCTATAATCCTGGCACTTTGGCGGGCCAAAGCAGGAGGATCGCTTGAGGCCAGGAATTCGAGACCAGTCTGGGCAACATAGCGAGACCCCCATCTCTACAGAAAATAAAAAAATTAGCTAGACGTGGTGGAACACACCTGTAGTCCCAGCTACTTGGGAGGCTGAGGCAGGAGGATCACTTGAACCCAGGAGTTGAAGTTTACAGTGAGCTATGTTCCTGCTCCTGCACTCCAGCTTGGGTGACAGAGCGAGAACCTGTCTCAAAAAAAAAAAAAAAGAGATTAACAACAATAACTAATAATAAAATAGAACAATTATAACAAAACATTGTAGTAAAAGTTTTGTGAATGTGTAGTCGCTCTCTCTGTCTCTCTTTTAAAATACTTTATGTAGCATTTTCAGACCATGGGTCACTGAAGCTGCAGAAAGCAAAACTATGGTTAAGGGGGAGAACATTGTGATACTTTTAAGATTCGTCCATGTTACCGAATATATCAGATGTTTGATCCTTCTTAATGCCGGTCAGTTCATTGTTTAGATATTCCACAATTTATGTATCCATTCACCAGTTCACGGGCATTTATTGGACCATCAGGAGTAAAGCTGCGCTGGGTGTTCACATAAAGCAAGTCTCTGTGTGGACATATGTTTTCATTTCTTTTAGATAAATACCAAGCAGTAGAACTGCTAGATCATATGGTAAAAGTATGTTTAACTTTATGAGAAACTACCAGACTCTTTTCCAAAGTGGCTGTCCCTTTTTCATTCATAGCAGCAATGTATGAAAGTCCCAGTCGCTTTATATCCTCAAAACACTTGGTCACCATCTTTTTAGTTCTAGACATTCTAGTCTAGAGTGTGTAGTAGTATCTAACTATTTTTTACTTTCATTTTTGTAGAAGGCTATTGAAGTTTAGCATTTTTTCATGTGATTAGTCACCATCTGTATCTCTGCATTGGCTCAGATCTCTGTGCCCATAGTTTGATAGGGTCATTTGTTTTATTGGAGATGCACGAGTCCTTTAGACATTCTGGCTAAGTCCTTTATCGACCGGTCCTTCATCCTTTAATATACATTTTGTAAGTGTGTTCTCCAAGTCCTAACTTGCCTTTTCTTTTCTTAACAGTATCTTTTGAAGAATGGAAGTTTTTAATTTTGGTGAAGTCCAGTTTTTCATTTTTAAAATAATTTTGTGGTGTTTTTTTTCTCCTACTGAAGATATCTTTACCTAATCCCAATTCACAAGAATCTTCTCCAGTGTCTTCTTCTTCTAGTATTTTCTTTCTTCAGTGTTTCATATTTTAATGCTTACATTAAGGTCTATGATACATTTTAAGTTAATTGTTACATAGGGTAGGAAGAAAGGGTTTATTTATTTTTTCCATATGGATATCCGAATATGCCAGGACCCTTTTTTGAAAAGACCATATATGGCCATGTATCTGGACTCTTTCTCAATTCTGTTTAATTAATATTTGTGTTTATCCTTAAGCCAACACTAACTACACTGTCTTGATTACTCTAGCTTTATAGTAAGTCTTAAAATCAGGTCATTTATGAAGTTTTCCAATTCAGTTCTTCCTTTTCAAAATCATTTTAGCTATTCTAGATCCTTCAAACTTCTGTATAAATTTAATAATCACGTGAGTTATTGAAAAAAACCTACTGAGATGTTATCTTTTGAGGACATCTTTTTATTATCTGTAGGTAACCAGCTTAGCTAGACACTGGAAATAAAGATAAATTTTTGGTATTTGCCATACATGGAACATATTTATATATTATAAAACAAAATCAAAATCATATATAAGCTGAAGATTTTTAAAAATCTTCGCATATTTTAGAAATGTACAAGCCAGGGTTTCTGAGCAATCTTTCTAAACTTTTAATATTTTTTGTAGTTCTGTATTTACCCTTTTTCTAAAATCCAGCTTATTCTCTAAGGCCCTGTATTCATTTTTTGGTTACTCTTGCAAATGCTATTCACTTCTAATAGTTGTTTAACTGGGGTCCATCTTTACAGGCAAACTACTTGTTTTCATGTATACCTAATACAACTTTCTATGTTAATTCTTTATAATTATTGTCACTAATTTGTCTCACAAGAGCCATGTATTAATATATAGATTTTTATTTTCCAGTTGATGTGTTTGAAAATCAGAGGTTTAAAAATGTGAGTAGTAACTAGCCATAAATTGCTTTAACAAACGTTTATATAAAGAAATTACACTTTTAGCTTGAAAACAAAACAAATTTTCCAACTTAAAATTTATTAATTGTAATGGAAAATCAGAACTTAGAGAATTTTTCCACTCCTGATTTCCTGCTTCCTTCTTGCTGCCCTTAGGCCTGTTATTTCTTCAGCCACAAAGTCTTTCCAACTTGAGAGGTAACCGTTCTTATAGTCAAGGTCAATGTTACAGATAATAAAATGTGACACCACGACATATTTCCAAACTCTGGATCAATATAATTTGTGTATATTATAACAGTCTAATTTTTCAACATATACATTTTTTTAATTGAAATATTCATGATGATGCATTAAAGGTTTAATCAGTATTATTTTTAATTAAATGATATGAATATGATGAAGAAAAATAAGACCTTTTGTGTGAACAGGGTGTTTTCTTAGTAAATAGTTGATAATTGTTACAATTCATGATGTATTTAAACAGACTAGTTTGCCACGATTAAACTATCACATAGCACCTACTTTTGCGTTTTTGTTTTCCATTTCAGGTCACAGTGTGAGAAACATCCAGGCCTTTGCAGTTCTTCAGAATGCATTTTTAAAAGCAAAAACCAGCTTCCTTGCCCAAATCATCCTTGACGCCATCACCAATATTTATATGGCTGACAATGCCAATTACTTCATCCTAGAGTCACAGCACACACTGTCACAGTTTGCAGAGAAGATCTCTAGGCTCCCAGAAGTACAAAACAAATACTTTGAGATGTTGGAGTTTGTTGTTTTTAGCTTAAATTATATCCCTTGTAAAGAACTTATTAGCGTTAGTATCCTCTTAAAATCTAGCTCTTCTTACTACTGTAGCATTATTGCCATGAAAACACTTCTCAAGTTTACAAGACATGACTGCATATTTAAAGACGTGTTCAGGGAGGTGGGCCTTCTGGAGGTCATGGTAAACCTTTTACATAAATATGCCGCCCTCTTGAAGGATCCCACTCAGGCACTCAATGAACAAGGTAACGCATTCTCCATAATTTTATTTTTATCTGACAAAGGGTTTTGGGAAGTTTGTTCTTGTTGTGCCTTTCATTTGGTTATTGATTTGAATGACTTCCTAATGTGTATTATTGTGACATATTAGTGAATGTCCAGGGTTAACTTTTTCATTCAGCCTCTGTTAGGGAATTGGGGAAGGAGAGCCTAGAATTCTGTCACTGTAGTGGAAGAGAGTTTAAAGGAAGGTAAAAGCTGAGGAAAAACATGTATGACCCACATGACTAGTGTCTACTATTAATACTTTCTGCTTCTCAGAGGGAATTTTTAAAAGTTCCTGGGCATAATTGGCTTATTATTGATTAGATTAATTATTGGAATTAAATGTGTAGTTGCCTCTAAATATTTTATTATAGAGAGCAAATAAATATATCTATTTAATGATGTTATATACATACAGGTATTATCATTATATAGCTTTCTGATAAATCCGATAAAAGTACTATATTACCTGGCAGTTAGTAAGTAAAATGTGACTTAATATAAGTTGAGTAGGTAGCATTTTTCATAAACTTTTTTTGCTTTATGGTGCTTCAAAACGTAACATTTTCCGGTTGACCTCCTTGATTAGGAAAACCCCTATGAGAAGGATATATTTAACTTTGTGTTTTTGTTTTTAATACTTGTTAGATAACTGTTTCTAGCCATACCAAAATAAAATCTGTTAACATTGATTTTGAGCCTACTTTTGCCAAATGTTGGATGCATGTATTATCTTAAAAGAAATTGTTAAAATTGAATCAAGAAAAAATAAGCTTTGTCATTTTTGTAATTTAGATCTTTGAACCTTTTTCCTAGGGGACTCAAGAAATAATAGTTCAATTGAAGACCAAAAACATTTGGCTTTGTTGGTGATGGAAACCTTGACAGCTCTTCTTCAAGGATCAAACACAAATGCAGGTAATTAGAAAAGCCACAGGCAAATACTTTGGGAGGAGATTACTTCAGGTTGTATCTTCTCTAGAGATTCTTGCTTCTGAAATCCTCCTTTCACTTAAGAATAAAAATTATTAATTCTGTGATGGTACATTCATGTCCCTAAAAATGCAATACTTTCGACCATTAGAAGTATCTTAATGACAAAATATATAACATTTTTACTATTTCAAAATGTTTTTTAAATTGCTTTTTCTGATATGCCTTATGTTTGAAGTATTCTTTTTCTAATCTTCGACTTACATATTAATAAATGCACTCTTATTCAATTCGCTTATTTAAATTTTTTCCAAAATATTTTCTTCGTATGATGATTTAAAAATTTTTTAGTACTACCTTACAGTATTATAATGCTACAACCTTTAGGAATTATTGAAAAACGATTCTCTAATAAAACTTAACCTAGCCCAGGTAAATGAGGTTTATTAAATATTTTGTTTATCTTTAGTCTCGATTTCTTTTGCTTCCTTTTCTTTCTGTCATTAACAGACAGTCCATATGTTTATAGACTATCACTCTTGCTTTAAAAGAAAGATTACTTGAAATTTTAGTCCATATCAAAAAACTCTCAGGCAACAAGGTCAGTACAACTTGAGAGGAATGAGTGAAGGGAAGGTGAGTTCAGATTAGTAGGCTGGGCCCAGATCATACAGAGATTGTGAGGATGTGGTGAAGAGCTTGAATTTTAAGTGTTACGGGAAGCCATGGATGAATAAATGAATGAACAAATGAGCTCCATGCACAAATGCTTGACTGTTTACCTGAGTGCAGAGAAACTGAGCATTTAGCATATTTAAAATATATCATTTGTTCCAGGTGTTAGGGATGCAAAGGAAAGACAATTTATGCTCCAAAGCAATTACAGTCTAATGGAGGAAGATGTTAATACATAATTATATAAGTAATTATTTAAATATAATTTTGTCAAATGCCAAGACGGAGTGGAGTGAATTTAGTAGGTAATTGAAACAATGAGTATGATGAAGTTTAATAGGTACTATAATAACATTTTGTCTATGGTATAATGCATCATCTTCTTATTTCCAGTTGCCTGAGGAACTTAGAAACATAATAAAGATATACTAACAAGAATTTATTTGGCAAATTAGCTTTTCATGACATGACCTAGAGGTTGCACAGGGAGAGATTGGGCGATTCTGCATAATACATCTCCCAAGTGCCAAACATGTTCACTGTCTTTCTTTTCCTTAGTAAGAAAGATGTTACTAGCTGTGTGATGTCAGGCACTTAAAAAAGTGCTTTGCTCATAGTAAGTGTTTAAAAAAGTATTAGCCATTGTGATTATGTATTTGGCCCTCACTGGCAACCAGGACATGAGTAAACAAGGTCTTCACATCACCAAAGGATGTCACAAATTCCAAGTGCTGAATCTCAGTCATGTAACTTAGACTCACTGCTAGGTTACATAATTCTTAAAAAGTTAGCAAATAGAAAGCCATTAAATAGCACAGTGGCTGCTACAGCAAAATACACTGTCAGTTACTCACTCAACAAATGTTTATTGAAACACAAATCAGGAGAAATCCAAGAGTTATAGAGGACCAAACATATAAACAATAATAGACTGATATAAACTGTAATAAAGGTGTTCTAAAAGCATAAAGAGTAGAAAAATTACTTAGAGGAAATACTTAATTAGTGATTGTTAAGTCACTTCATCCTTTTTTTTATACTCGAGGATGATGTTTGATGTGAGCACAGTGTCACTTGTAAGCAGAAGCACAGGCTGTGTAGACATAGCCTGCTCTGTTGCTTGCTAGCTGTGTGGCTTGGGCCGCATGACTCAACTTCTGCGTGGTAGGGGATGAGTATTAAATAAATCGTTCTATGTAAAGGCTTTGGAGCAGTGCTATGACTGATGCATTCTACTCCAGAATTTGTCTTCTTCTGTTCTTGTGTTCTACCTGTGTAGCAAAAAAATTTTGGTTCTGTGTACTTTTTCTTATGGTAAAATAATTTAGTCCATTCTTAACTTGTTACAATTTTGAAAGCATTGTTCAGTTCGAATCTCATTTATTTGGCGTATTGTTTCTCTGAAAGCCTTTTACGTAAATTTATTTCATTATTGGGTATCCTGGTGTCTACCTGTGAAATTTCTGAAAGTTCTAGATTTGGAGAATTTGGACATGGTGAACATATAAGGGCGTTAATCGTGCATTAAGGAAATCTAGGGAAAATGTGCATATGACTTTTCCGATATCCACAGTGCAATTTTTTATTTTCATTCAAATGCTGAAATAGCTGGGTAGGTTTTATGTACATTCTTTTGAGTTACTGTACCTGCAAAAAGAACTGAATTTCTATTCATCTGACTTGTCTCAGAACATTTTAAGTTAGCCCATATGCTACTTTTTCTCCCGCCTTCAAGGAATTTTTCGAGAATTTGGAGGGGCAAGATGTGCACATAACATAGTAAAGTACCCTCAGTGCCGGCAGCATGCCCTGATGACTATCCAGCAGTTGGTGCTGTCTCCAAATGGGGACGATGACATGGGCACTCTCCTGGGGTTAATGCATTCGGCTCCACCAACAGAACTGCAGCTGAAGACTGACATTTTAAGGGTAAGTTTGATAAGAATGTTTCTACTCTTTTATTACAAAAACCTTAGGTTATTTTTAAATGATTTATATATAAGTTAGAGACAAGGAAATTTCAGAAATCCGAATTACTAAAAAATCCCTACAACTTTGTAGACAGTATTTTAAAAATATGTATTTTAAAATCTTTTGTTAATATGAGTTAATATTACATGTATAAATACCTTTTATTTAACAAGATATGGAGACTGTATTGTTACCAAATACCATTAATGTGGAAATTTATTGGTTGCAGAATAATGAAAGAACTACACAGTTTTTACATTTTATTTACATACAGATTGTGTATTTCCTGTCTTTTAAAATAATAAATTAAGACATAGGTATGTATAACGAAATCCTCATAATTTCTGAAACAGTCCATGTCAAAGAGGTAATTATATATATTAATACAGGTTGAGCATTTCTAATCGAAAAATGTGAAATTCGAAATGCTGCAAACTTTTTTCATGCACCAAATTATTAAAATGATTGTATAAAATTACCTTTAGCCTTTATATATAAAACGTGTATGAAACATAAATGAATTTCATGTTTAGACTTGGGTCCCATCCCCAAGATACCTCATTATGTATATGCAGATATTCCAAAATGTGAAAAAAATCTGAAATGTTAATAATTTCTGGTTCCAGGCACTTTGAATAAGAGACACTCAACCCATATGTAGCCTTTCCATTCTTCAGATACCATTATAAATGTGTGAGATCTTTTAATAAAGTGACTTTTTCAAATGTAATGATTGGGGAGATTATAAGTTATGTCTTAAGTAATAGTAGATGCTCCTTGTGCTACAATTACAGAAATAGAAAAGAAGTCCATTGTATCTAAACAGATTTCAAATTACTGTTTGGGTCAGTAAAGGTTACGTGCATGACTAGCGTAATTAGACTGTCCGGGGTTAAATCCTGCCTTCACCATGTATAAGCTGTGCAATCTTTGGCAAGTTATTTTACCACGTTGTACCTCAATTCCTCACCTATAAAGTGGGAATGATAATAGTACTTAACACATAGGATTGTCGAAAGGGTTAATAAGCTAATGTACAAAAGCACTTAGAGTGCCTGGTACAAAATATGTGCCCAATAAAATATCAGGTGATTTTATAATGTATTTTTTAAAATAATAAGCCAAGTTAAAAATATGACAGTTCAGAAAATAACTGAAAGTTATAAAAGTGGTTTTTTTATGTATTTACTTCAGGTTTAATTTCTGAGAACATACAGCTGTTCTGGGAAAGGTCATCCTTTCGGCCCTCAGGGTCCAGTTCACTTTGCAAGAGAGAAAGTACTAATTCCTCTAAAGTTCCTTTCTAATGCGTGAGAATACGGTCACTTTATATGAATCAAAAGACCTCAAAATTGTGGCTGCCCTGAGCATCTCTCTGATCCCTCCTAGAATAAATCAGTTTGTATACACACACAGTCACAACTTTTCTTGAATGTGTGTAAATAAAATTAGACTAGAACATGTATTTTACTTATTTGATAACTGAATCCATTGATGTCATCATTAATTAAAGACATTGGAAAAGGTTTCCAGCCAAGATTTGGATATAGCCCTACCCTATCAAAAGAAATGTGTGATAATGTTTCCTAAAATTATCTTCTGTCTTTAATATGGCATTTTTAATTAGCAAAATATTTGAGATGCTTAATAGTATAGAACTGCTTATGGGGTGAATAACAAAAACATATCAGATGTTCACAGAATACAGACTCTTTGATATACATCCATGATGGTTTTCTCTTTTTTTAAAAATTTGAATTATGTTTGTTTTTGGTTGTTTGTCTTTTTTCCCCGTAGGCCCTCTTGTCAGTCCTTCGAGAAAGCCACCGTTCAAGAACAGTTTTTAGGAAAGTCGGAGGATTTGTGTACATCACATCCTTGCTCGTTGCCATGGAAAGATCTTTGAGCTTTCCACCCAAGAATGGCTGGGAGAAAGTGAACCAGAATCAAGTGTTCGAACTTCTCCACACTGTGTTCTGCACGCTGACTGCAGCCATGCGCTATGAGCCAGCCAACTCTCACTTCTTTAGAACAGAGATTCAGTATGAGAAGTTGGCAGATGCTGTTCGATTTCTTGGCTGCTTCTCAGACCTAAGAAAAATAAGCGCCATGAATGTCTTCCCCTCAAATACACAGCCATTTCAAAGACTTCTAGAGGAGGATGTGATCTCAGTGGACTCGGTGTCGCCCACTCTACGGCACTGCAGTAAACTCTTCATCTATCTTTACAAAGTAGCCACAGATTCTTTTGACAGGTATGGTTCTGTTCTGTTCTCTCAGTTGCAGGGTGTCCTAAGCATGACTTCAACGTTAAGACTTGAATTATAAGTTAACCCCATAGAAAATGAAAACAAATGAATCTTCTCTCCTATTTGCCTGAGGTGTATCACTTTATTTTTTAATATTACTGTTGCGCTGGCATTAAGTTTTTCAGCACGGAAGCCTGCATATTATCTGCAAATTCAGGTTCAGTTAGCTCTCATTGCAGTTATTGGAGTAGTTTTTATGAAGTTTCCTTTAATGGTGGTGTTTGGTATTTTTCTCTTTTTCCTTTTTAGTCTCAGAAACATTAGGTGCATCCGGACTTACTAATATTTGTTATCGACAGAACAAATGGTTATGATTATTCATATTTCCAGACAGATGCTCTGTCATTCCCAACATCTCATAATCCTCAGAAAATGGTATAGCTCCTTAAGAGACATATCAGTGTCTTGCCCGGTCAAGCCCAGGAGTCCCTCAGACTCATTGACTTATTCCTTCATTATGCAAGGACTTAACGAAATCCCATTGCATGCCAAGTCATGGTGTTAGGCACTGGGGATTCTGCTCTGTACAGGACTGTCTTGGTCCTTGCTTTCTTTTAGTTGAAATATACACACATATGTAATCAATTACATGTATTGTAACAAATTCTATAATGGGAAAAATACAGGGCTCTAGGAGAGCCACTTTACCCAAATCGCTTATTATTTTCAGTGCTTCAACTGTGTTTTTAATTAAGTTGTCACTTTGAAAATAATGTAAGAGTTATGCTGCTAATTTGTGTCCATGCATTATTGCTTTTACCAACTACCATTGTTTTATAAAATAAATGAGTTATTTTTAAATTGCCCCCATGAACAGCTAAAGTAACTATTGGATAGAGCTTCTAATAAGTTTTGTATCCTTTGCTGTGGAATATCTACTTTGAAATATCTACTAAGATATTTCTTGCTTCTTAACAAGATTTGAGTCCTTAATATTTAGATTTGAAAATAAAAAAAAATTGTAAGAAATTATAAAAAAAGGAAACTTCTGTCTTTCCCTATCTGAAATAAAGATGCATATAGATTGTTAACTTATAGGAAACATGAGATAGTGTAGTGTCCTAGGAAGAAGCTATATAAATTTGTGTATTCAAATGTAACCTCTTTTCCCTTGATTTCTACTTATCCTAGCGAGTATACCTCATTTTTAGTCACTCTGTCAAAAACAGAGCTTACAGAACTCTGTTTAACAACCGTGTTAAATGTTAACATTAATGGGATAAGCATCTGCCTTAAGCACGCTTTTCTGTTTCATTCAGTGCATGTGTCGGAGTCTTGATGTTCCTTATTAAACTTTTACCGGCATTTCTTGTGAAACTAACCTATGGCCAACCTGGTGTTCTCTTCTTCTAACTTCTCTAAACCACCCCGTCTGTTTTGTTGTCTGTAGTCGTGCAGAACAGATCCCTCCTTGCCTGACAAGTGAGTCTTCTCTCCCCTCTCCTTGGGGTACACCAGCTTTGTCCAGGAAAAGGTACTGATCTTATAAGAGAAGTCAATCTATTTGTGTCGGGGTTTTTTTTCTGTGCTTACTTATATGTTAATGTGGTCATTGTGTTTTGTAACTTCAATTTTTTTTTTTTTTTTGCTTTCTATTTGACTTTTTTCTTTTCAGGTTTTAAAATTATCAATTTCTCTTGAATATATTTATGAAAGTAAAATGTGTTGGTCTATGAAGCTATGAAGGATATGAAGAAATTTGTCATCCACCCCCATTATTTAGACAAAACTACACATTTTGGTTATAGAGAAGGCATGTCTTTTATTGAAAATAACTTAGAAATCTGAGAACTTAATGTCTCTTTAAGTAGAGTCCTTTTCTACTTTTTTTTTTTTATACTTTAAATGTCAGGATCATTCTTTGGTTTTTACTTTTACTCCAAAATGAACTTCATAGCACTGGAAGGAAATGCGTATTTTCTCAAGCAGGTTCAACCAGTCGAAATATGTTATTGTGAAGACTTATCAAAGCTAAACTTTGAAAAAGTGAATAATAATCTAATTCACTTCATTGTTTCATTGGTTCTATGTAAATCTCTGATCTAGTAGATCTCATATATTAAACTTAGGAATTTTTTAAAATTGCAATAGATTGACAAAAAATACAATTAAGATCCATTTAAGATTCCATTTGCAACCTGCATATAAAATGATCATAGTCTACAGTTGGTACCAAATACTTTCCTTCCTTCCTTCTGTTTTCCTCATAACCAAGAATAAGTCTAACTTATATATAAATATTCTTCCATTGTGGATTTTTAAAAATGAATCCCAAGCTTCTGCTTTATTGTCATTTTATTACTGTTGTTCAGATTTTGAGACTTGAATATAATTGGAGTTAGTGCATGAAAAGTATTTGTTACAGGTTCTGTGTTTCAGCATATTGTGGTAGTAACTTTTATTAGGGCCAGACCAGGGGCCTCACATCTGTAATCCCAGCACTTTGGGAGGATCACCTGAGGCCAGGAGTTCGAGACCAGCCTAGGCAACATAATGAGACCCTGTCTCTATAAAAAAAAAAAAAGGCCAGGCATGGTGGTACATGCCTGTAGTTCCAGCTACTTGGGAGGCTGAGGTGGGAGAATCACTTGAGCCCAGGGGTTTGAGGTTGCAGTGAGCTATGATGGCACCACTGCACTGCAGCCTGGGTGACAGAGTGAGACCCTGTCTCTTAAAAATATATATATATTCATTAGGTATATAGAAAGACATATGTTCCTTTTTCTCTTAAATTTACACAGGGGCTTAACAGCTTATTTCTTACAGTAAACCATGGCATAGTTCAAACTGGTCTTAAATAAATTTAGGGTTGTTCAATATATTTGTACTTAAAAACTACTCTTTTTTTTCTTTTTAAAGAGGTGTCTTAATTCATGAAACCATAACTAGATAAATTTGACTTGATTTAGTATATTTTTCTTTTGTTAAAATGAATAAAGTATTTGTGTTTGAAGATTTGTATATGTAATCCCAAAGAACTACTGAATGTTAGAGAAATAATTTAAATTACTGGTTTTAAATTACTTAATATCACAATTTTAAAGTATAATGATTATATCATCCACGGTAAAGTCCTAAAAATTACTGTTTAAAAACATTTAGTACTTTTTAAGTATCAGCCAAAAACTACAAAATAAAAATGAACAGATTTAAAAAAATTCCATCAGAATTTACTATTTATTTAAATGGTACTTTGACAAAGGGAAAAGAACATATTCTTCCTTTTCTTAGAGTTACTTATGGCTTTAAATTAAAAAAAATTTTGTCATCGTGGGTAGTACATCTACGTGTAGAGATACCAGGTCTTTGACATAAGGCAAAACCGTCGCTGAATAAACAAACCGAGTTGAGTGACTCCTAATCCATCAGAGTTCTCCGTCAGTTTTCGACATTGATGTAACCCCAAAGACAGGAAACTCTTGATACTGTTCATGCTAATACTACAATCAGCATTGACATTTTCAGGTTGCCATCCTAGTCAGATCGCGCACATTTTGCTGAGTGGTAAGAAGCATAAACTAGTCAAGAGTCTAATGTTTTTACTTCACAAATCCAATTCTAGTAACTTTTGAAATTAGAATTGAATTCACACTAATTCTAGAACCTCTCAACAAATTACGTCAGCTCATAGGCATCTTTTTCTTGTGGCAAAACATGTTGGTTTTGTTGGCAAAGGGAGAAACCAACATTGCACTGTGTTTTTATGGCTTGTGGAGCATTCAGATGCTAAGAAAATTCTGAGCTTGGGATACTTGCCTGAAATGTAAAATCCTGGAGGTTCTTCTCTAATTATTTTAAGAATTGAGGGGGAAAGAGCTAGTTAACCTCGTATTTAGAAAACTAAAACTTATAATCTTTTTCATTATTTGTTATTCAGAGGAATAATAGAACAGAATTATAGCTGAACAGTGTTCAATCACAATTGGAGGAAGCAAATGCAAAATAGTAATCAAAACTCAACAGAATATAACTGCAGCGGAACAAAAGGTGGCGAGTGCTAGTTATCATTCAACATGGTATCTGTTACTCAGTGCCCCTGCATACTTGATGATAATTAAAGCAAAGCATGGTCAGAATTTAAATATTCAACTATATATTCCTAAAAGAGGTAGATCAGTCTTAAATATAAATGAGAAATTAGGATGAAATATTTAAAATAACAATTTCTATAATTTTTGAAAGTGACTGCAACATAAAAATTAAATTTTGAAATGTTGTCATATCCTGTCTTTACAAATGGTTAGGTCTTGCTTGGGAATTAACCATTCGCTTACCGTAATCCCTAAATTTAAAAAGTGGTGATACCTGTGGTGATACCTAGATGACTTACTAAAAATTAATGTATAACATCTGTCATAATACACCTAATTTTAGTTAATAAGTGTTGTGTTTTAGATTTCAGTAATCTTTGTAGCATTTTCTGTTTTGAAAATGGTGAATGTAATTTCTTTATCGGAATATTGTTTTCTTATATGAGGTAAAAAAAAAAAAAAAACCAAAAAAACGTTCACTACTATAGTAGTTATATACAGGTTGAATATCCCTTATCTGAAATATTTGGTACCGGAAGTATTTTGGATTTTGTATTTTTTCAGATTTTGCAGTATTTACGTATACATAACGAAATATTAAAATATCTTGGGGATGGGATCCAAGTCCAAACATAGAATTTATTTATGTTTCATATATACCTTATATACATAGCCTGAAGATAGTTTTATATAGTGTTTTTAATATTAATAATTTAGTGCATGAAACACAGTTTTGACTGCACTTCGAATGCAACCTGTCACGTGAGGGGTAGAATTTTCCACTTATGATGTTATGTCAGCGCTCAAAAAGGTTTAGGTTTTGGAGGATTTGGGATGTTTGGGTTAGGGATGCTCAACCTGTATTAGTAAAGAGTTCAGTGTCCAAAGACGTAAAGATTTCTTTCAGGGTCTATCCATAATTTAAATCCAAGTCTAGATTAAATCTGTCAATTTAGAAATAATTTTGGAAGGCCTGTAACTAAAATATACAATTAGAATCTCCGTGTGTGTGTTCAATGAAAACATTTTTTATGAAATTTTTGAATTCAATGGTGAGAATTCCTGTTAAACTATAGAGGAATTATGAATCTTTTTTCTAGATGGGTCAAAATATTTTAAAGAATAAAGTGAACAGCATAGGAAGGGGATACCTGTTGGTAATAAGCATTTAGAAATCTTTTTCTAGTAAGTTTAGAAATTAAATCTTTCTGAACGAAGAACAGCAAATACAGGGAGTGAAAACATGAATGGGTGGAGAATATGCTGACTTAAATAAACTAGGAGAGCCTGTGTGGTTTTTTTGTAAGTAAAGCTGAATACTTTCCTAGAATCTCTGTTAAAAAGAGAATGTTACTTTTTTTAAGAAAAAACATGGCAGTGCCAATTCTTTGCTACTAAATCACTGACATAAAGCATCTGTTTCCCAAGCTGCTCTTGTACTGGAGAGCTGAAACTGCACTGCTCTCGGTGACAGAGCTCAGCATTAGGCAAATTATGCTGAGACCAACTCATTGGAACAAAGAGCTCCTATAGGCTGAAACCACAAGCATCTGTTTCTTAGTGCCAAGATGCAAATTGTGCAAAATTCATGAATTGTAGATGAGTAGTATGAAAGAGAAAGTGGAGATCATTGATGAGAGGAAATGTTTACATTCAGGACATGGCTGGGCATTCTAACTCATAGAAACTTATATAAAATATGTCTTCTAAGTTTTTAAAAATTGTGATGAATATTTACAGTGGTTGCGGGAACAGACGCAAACAGTGAACGTAGTTCCACATAAACTAAAGGAAAACTTCCATAATGCTTAATATATTTATTCTTGGGTAGCCAAGACTCTGAGCCAACCCTGAGTTGGTTGGCCCAATTACAGAGGAAGCCACTTTAATCTTGTTAGTTCTTGTTAGGCTACTTTGATCATAGGCTAAGGAAAGATTAAAAACACATAGATAATTTCAAAAGAAAACAGTCTCATTGAGGGACTTAATTTAACTCGATCTTTCATCATGTATTTCATCTTCCTAGAACTTTGAATCACTATGATTTTACCTATTCTTCTCATCTTCTGGTACAAGTGTCATTTTTTAATGAAACAGTCTAGATAGTAAGTGGTAAAGACATATAAAGGCCAAGAATAATTGATAAATTGTCTATATATGACTCGAGTTGATACTATGTTGCTTTTTTATATCCCAACCTTAAAATATTTTGTAACCTGTCCCTGAATTACAAGGCTTTTTGCTTATCAGTGGATAGAAAAGTAACAGACGATGAAGAAAATGAACAGAGAATATGATTGGAATTAAATACCAAATTTACCCTTCTTTCTTTTTATATAGGCATGCATATCATTCTGTTTCCACTCCCCCTGTTTACCCTGCCAAAAATGTTGCTGACCTGAAAGTCCATGTGACAACTTCGTCTCTCCCGAGTTCTGACGCAGTCATCATCCACCCTGGCGCCATGCTCGCAATGCTGGACCTCCTGGCCTCTGTGGGGTCGGTGACGCAGCCAGAAGTAAGCTTGGTTATGTTGGTTCTTCCCAGGTTTAGTGAATGAAAGGATGTGAATGTGATTACATGGGCCAGGCACTCTGGGGAAGAAAGAAAGTAACGTGGAACTGTTACCTATCGCATACTGAAGTAGGTAGAGGAAAAAAATAGGATTTTTCTATTTGAGTCTTTCCTTTCATGACACATGGTAGATATGTATGTTTTAGAATACGATTCATCTGTTACAAATGCAACCAAGATGGTTACCTCTGGTACTGGAATAATTCTGTTTGTCCTTGTAAATCCTGCTCAGCAATGGACATTGTTAATGAATAATACAGAAAGAAAAATGAGTGAAGATACTATATTGAGGCTATTTATTTGTTTTGACTTGTAGCACTAAAGAGTTTGGGTAAATTGGGGTTTGGGTGACTATTTTGTTAAAATGTTGTATGGATTTTAAGCCCTAAAGTATCACAAATGTAAACAGTAGGCCTTCCTTACATTAGTTATCTACCTACCGTGTAAAGAGTTTATGCTCACTATTTTTATAAAAGTAGAACTACTTCTAGTTATATAGTCACGTAATACAAAAGACTTGGAAGCAAATAGAGTCCAGCTGGGTGTGCTTCTAACAAAATTATAATAGGAAATTTTCACCTAGCCTGTTCTGTAATTGCTATATCATTCTAAGCCAGTTACTTAATTTATCTGAATGTGTTTTGAAGCATATAGAGACCTCATATTAACATGTGTGCTTCATGTGGAAAGTAATGTCACCAGTCTCACTAAGAATGCCCTGGTTTCCTGGATCTCTTTAATTTTAGCATGCTTTGGACCTTCAACTCGCCGTGGCAAATATTTTACAATCCCTGGTGCACACAGAAAGAAACCAGCAGGTCATGTGTGAAGCTGGCCTTCACGCACGGCTGTTGCAGAGGTGTAGCGCCGCGCTGGCTGATGAGGACCACTCCCTGCACCCACCTCTGCAGCGGATGTTTGAACGCTTAGCCTCTCAGGCCCTGGAGCCCATGGTGCTGAGGTCAGTACGTTCTTTTTCATACTCAACAGGCCACAATTAGTAATAGCAATGTCAATTTCTAGAGTCTTTTATGATTCCAGAGTTCTTGCTTTAACGGGCATACATTCAGTTATCTGTGGGCAAAAGATAACAAAAATGGATAAAATACTCAAAATATAGCATTTAGAAATCAATCTAGTTATTAGCAGTCATTTAGTGTTTCTGCCCATTGGTTATTTCTTCCACTTGAATTCAGCAGACTCTCACTTTCCTTTAAAAATAGGCCAGGCGTGGTGGCTCGTGCCTGTAATCCCAGCACTTTGAGGCAGGAAGATCACTTGAGCCAGGAGTTCAAGACCAGCCTGGGCAACATAGTAAGACCACGTCCCTACAAAAAAATAAGAAAAATTAGCTGGGCGTAGTGGTGCGCACCTATAGTCCCAACTACTGGGGAGGTTGAGGCAGGAGGATCCCTAAGCCTAGGAGTTCGAGGCTGCAGCGAGCTGTGATCATGCCACTGCTGTCCAGCCTGGGTGACAGAGCGAGACCCTGTCTTGAAAGATAAATAAATAAGGTCATGTTTAATATGTAAATGGCTTATATCTACTTTATATTCATATTTAAGAACTTTTCATATGTAAGAACTGTTTTAGAAATACTTTAACTTTTTTTACTCTGAAATAATCATAGATTCACAATAAGTTGTAGAGATAGATCAGAGAGATTCCTTCACCCAGTTTCCTCCCTTGTTTATACCTTATGTAACTGTAGCGCGGTGTCAAAACCAGAAATCGATATTGGTGTGATGTATTCATGTCTGCATTTAATTCTCAGTTACCGCGTCACCTGTGTGGGTTCATGCGACCGCCACCCAGTCACAGAGCTCTCCCTACTGCTGCCCTTTATGGCCGTGCCTGTCTCCCTAACCCCACCATCCCTCACCTTCGGGAACCACCGATCTCTTCTCCGTCTCCATAATTTTGTCTTTGCAGAATGTGACGTAAATGATATCATACATTATGTGATCTTTTGAGATTGGTTGTCTTTTTTTCACTTACTATAATGCTCTCAAGATGCATACAAGTTGTTATACGTGTCAATAATTTTTCCTTTTTATTACCAAATAATTCCATAGTATGTATATACCACAGTTTGTGACTCATTCAAGAAATACATATATATAAAATAAAACGTATTTTTATAAAATAACCTTTTTTAATGCAAGAGAAACAGCACTCACTGTATGTTTTAGGAATGAAATCTGCCTGTTGCTATTTTAAAACAATTTTTCTATATTTTCCTTGATGTTACCTAGCCAAACAGATTTAACGTATAAATCATCTTGTTTCTCCTTACGGAAATACACTTATACATCTTATTACTTTGGGAATACAAGCAGATCTCTTTCTTAGGATTACATTTTTTTCTGCTGTTAAAGTTTTATAAAACTTTCAGGAATTTTCTTAAAAATGGTTGAAATTAAACTGACTCCAAACTAATGATGGATTACGAAAAGCTTAGGCAGTAAACATTTGTTAAACAGTGTTGTATCAGGCAGTGTACTAGGCCTTGGTAATACCAAGATGAGTAAGACAATCCTAGTCACTTCATCCGTCGTCTTAGGGATTTACTCAAAGTCCTAAAGCTTTGAAAATAGCAATGTGATTTTCCACTGGTCCTTTTTGATAATCCGTTTTAATAGTAGAGAGACAGAAAGAGAGACTTTCTTATACCTAATACTAACCTTAACCATAACTGTTTGGTTATGCTCCGTTTTTACAATGAATTCGCAGAAAAGAAAAATCAAGTGATGGATGGTACCAGTACCTGGCTACTACAAGCCTTAGATTATAAGCTAATTATATGTAACATTCTACATGAAAAACTGGCAAAGGGGACTTCTTAACTTTTCAACCTCATTTTTTTCTGCCAGAGGGAATTGAAAATTCAGAGAATTTTTTGTTTTTTTACATGATGTATTAGATGACAGGATATGGAAGATTCATGCTGTCAAAAATGTATGGTAAGGAATAATCAGATAAGCAGAAAATTAAACTATTGCTTAAGTTCCGTAATAGCAGTGTCACGGAATTCAGACAGGGGCAGCTTACCCAGACTTTTGGGGGAGGGTTGGCTCATAGTGGGCTTTGCGGAAAGAATGACAATTAAGAGATAAAGTTTGGAAGAGTGTTAATTGGATTAAAAGTGCGGGAAACAATATTCTCAGCAATGAGAAAGACGAATATGATGGTCCAGAGTAGAGAAGGAGCACAGTATTCTTCAGGAGTCAGAAATTAAGTACACCTTGAATTTATGATTGGGGGAAAAATGGGAGCAATGAAGCTGGAGAGTGAAGTGAGAATCTTCTCAGGTATGATACTCTGTGCCAGCCGTTTTGGGGAGTTTGGGTTTCCCTCTACTCACCTATGAGAAATGGAAAGCCATTGCAGAGTCTTAAGCAACAGAGTGACATTGAGTAGATTTTAATTTTGACAGGTATGGGATATCAGGACTATAGTGGAGAATGGATTGAGTTGGGGCAAGATTGGAGTCACAGGAGGTAGTTAAGACTCTGTTTTAGGAATAGTAACATAATGTGGTCCGGGTGGCAGCGGCAAGAATGGAGAGAAGATGGCAAGATGCAATATTTTTATGGAGTAGAATCAGCAGGATTTTCTGATTTTTCTGAATGTGGAAAGTCAAAGAAAGGAGAGGAATCAAAGCACATTTCAGTGAGATGCAAATGATAAGAAAA
Source organism: Indri indri (assembly GCA_004363605.1). NCBI lineage: Eukaryota > Metazoa > Chordata > Mammalia > Primates > Indriidae > Indri > Indri indri. The sequence continues at coordinate 39,715 of RJWJ010013290.1, forward strand.
GCCCCAGGTTTGGGTATAAAGTGATGAGTTTGGTTTAGACGTTCGAGTGGGAATACTTCGTATTATTTCTGAAAAAATAAATATTGAAATAATAATATATGTAATGTTGAAACATATGTAGTAGATATATAGCTATATGGAGATTAAATATAAAATTAACATTGTATATTGTTTTGTAACTTTGCATTTCTTTTGTATTTTAACTAGTCTGTTATAATTCATTAACTCTCTTTTTTTGAGTGTTCGGTTTATGAATTATATAATGTTCATCAAGGAATAATTTTGCTTTGTGTCTTCATCAGGGAGTTTTTGCGTTTGGCAAGTCCTTTAAATTGTGGTGCCTGGGACAAAAAACTGCTAAAACAATATAGGGTCCACAAGCCAAGTTCACTGAGTTATGAACCAGAGATGAGAAGTAAGTTGACTTTTGAGGTTCCCTTTTTTG
>RJWJ010013291.1:0-22896 GCA_004363605.1 Indri indri
CTGTTCCTGTTTTCCAGTAATGGTGAAAGATTGATGCTGGTACTGCCACTAGGAGCCTTAGCACAGTGACCAAGATTAGGGTACAAAACAGAGCAAAGCTGCCAGCCCATGAGGAGATGGGGCCCAGCTCCTTGTCCTCTGCCTGGTTCCCTAAGGAATAAGAAAAGGATTGGTCAGAGGCTTTTTAATGAAATAAAAATTTCTACCTGTTTTGTTGTTGTGTTTTCCAACAGGAGATAGTTTGGCCAAGAAAAATGCCATCCTTCTAAGGATGCCTGGGGTCATGTTTACTCCTGCGCACTGCTCTTATATGTCAGGGGTCAAGGAAGAGCTAAGAAAGGGCCAATTATTAAATAAAATCCTAGGTTCTGGGAGACATTTCAGAGTCAATAAATTTCATAAGGAAATATCAAACTTCAAAAACCCAAACCAAGATCATTTGCTACTATCTAAGATGTCTTTTCAAATGATACTAATAAAATAGATTCTCTATATGCTGATTTATTTGAAGAAGAAAGTTGTCTTTCCTTTGAGAGTCTTCAGGAACAGAAGAGACAACATATATATGATATATAGCTATATCATATATATCATGTATATCATATACATCACATATATATCTCATATATCATATACATATATATGTATAAAATTTTATGTAAAGGAAGAGAATGGTGTGAAATAATTTCTCAAGGTTCTCATCCAACCTGAGTCCTTTAGATTAACTTTCTTTTGTATGCAATTATACAAGTGTATATGAATGTACTAACTAAAAATCACGTTTAGTAGGTACAAAAGAGTTATATAATGAAATCAGAAATATTTTAACAGAGTGTTTTTACATTATTATTCACTTTTCAAAGGTTTCTTAATTCCTTCATAAGCTTTAAATACCAGTTAACTTCAGCAGCAATTAGATTCCTATATTGACTTCTGCAGTGTTACAGTTCTAACATGCATACTGCAGCTGTATACAACTAGACTCTACATGTTCATTCCACACTGTCAAGAGAGTAGAGGCCAAGAAAGGTGGACTGCAGTTTACAACCATGAAAGTACCAGATCATTTTTTCTAATATCATTTCACCTATAATAGACTCTTAAATGCACCATTCATTCATTCTTTCTTTCATTATTTATAGACTGCCAGTTGTGTGCCAGGAACTATGCCAATATTTTTCTATTTCTGCTCTCATAAATTCTTTACATTTTTTTCTATGTAAAAGTTTCTAAAATACTTTTGATCAAAGTTTTGACATAAGTGTTTGATGTGAGATATATTATGTGATGGTTGATGTGAGATATATTATGTGATGGTTAATTTTAGGTGCCAACTTGACTGAACTAAGGGATGCCCAGATAGCTGGTAAGGAATTATTTCTGGGTATGTCAGTGAGTGTGTTTTTGGAAGAGATTGGCATTTGAACCAGTATGCTTATTATTATTATTTTTTAATCCTCTTCTCGAAAGATATGATTCCATCGAATTGGTATGCTTAACAAGGAAGATCTGCTCTCACCAGTGTGGGCAGGCACCTTCCAATTGGCTGAGGGCCAAAACAAAAAGTCAGAGGAAGGGCAATTTCCTTTCCTTCTCTGGCTCCTAGAGCTGAAACACTCTTCTTCTCCTGCCCTTAGACATCAGAACTCTAATGTCTCTGGCCTTTGGACTCTGGGACTTGCACCAGCAGCTCCCTGGGTTCTCAGGCCTTTGACCTTAGACTGAGTTACAACATCACCTTTTCTGGTTCTGGGGCCTTCTGACTTGGACTGAGTCATGCTTTTAGCACCCCACGGACTCCAGCTTGCAAACATAAGAAGTCAATTGAATACATGAACTTAACTGCTGCCTAAATTGAAACTTCTCAGCCTCCATAATCACATGAGCCAATTTCCCTAACAAATTCCTCTTTATGTCTGTCTGTCGTCTGTCTTTCCTATCAGTTCTGAATCTCTAGAGAACATTGACCAATGCATATCAATAATAGATCCTATTCTCAGTGGCATATTTGAAGTAGATTAGGACACGCTAAAAAAGCTGAACAGCATTTGGTGAGAAAAATCCAGAGCAGAGGAGCAGCACGTGAGGTATTTGACATTGTCTGTCTCCACCTTCTGGCCACAAGGCAAAAAAGCATGTCTGAGAAGTAGTTACGTAACCACATCTGCAAACAGACCAGCTCTTAAAATGGGAACCTTCTGTCTGCTACTGCAGCACTCCAGGATTTGCTGAATGCCTAGTCTGGGTGAGGTTCCAGATAAGAAGCTGACCCACAACAATGGCCTGTAGGAAATATGATTTTATTATTTTGTGAAAAATCTCCTTTGGGCTATTCAAAAGCACATTAATTAATGATGCTATTTGGAAAATACTCAGTGTTAACAAGATGATATAATCTTAAGCTGGTTATCAGTTTCAAAGTCCTTTCACATCCATGATTTTAGTTATTCTCACAAAAGACGGAAGAGTAGCTGGTGCGTGCAGGAAGCTGAGTGCAGCAGGGAAATCACAGGCGTTGGGGTGAGGCAGGGCTAAGTTTGCCCTTCGGCAACTCCATTTCTTAGCCATGTGACCTTGAACAAGTACCTTGGCCTTTGAAGCCCTCACTTACTTCAAATATCACATAGTAAGAGAAGAGCTTATGGTTCCCGGGAAGATCACATAAAATAACCTGTTTAAGAGTGTATAGATTCCATCCAGGGACAAATGCATAAGCACAAGGTGGCACATAATGGAACATTATTCAGCCTTAAGAGGAAGGGAATTCTGACACATGCTACAACATGGACGAATCTTGATGAAATCGCTAAGTGAAATAAGCCAGACACGAAAGGACAAATATCATATAATTCGACTAATATGTGGTACCTAGAATAGTTAAATTTATAGAGAAAGAAAATGTAATAGTGGTTGCCAGGGCATAGGGGATGGGCAGTCACTGTTTAAAGGGTGCAGAGCTTCAGTTTGGGAAGATGAAAAAGTTCTGGAGGTGAGTGATCGTGATTATTGCACAACAATGTGGACATACTTAATGCCACTGATCCGTACACTTAAAAATGGTTACAGTGATAAATTTTATGATATGTGTATTTTACCACAATAAATAAAAAGTTCATAGAGAGATACTTGGCTCATGGTAGGTGTCAATGAACAGGAGCTCCTAAAAGCTGCAATAACTCTCTTCCATTTCACTGCTATGATCATTTAACAAGCAGCAAAACTAAGGGGGGGATTTTAAGTGATGGGTCTAAGACTACCATCTGTTGCAAAGCTGTCACCAGAACCCTTCCACTGGACTAACTGAGCTGTGCATTTCCGTTGGAGTTTTTAATGTTTAGAAACTGTCCAACAGCTTGCATCCCGATGTAGGATATGGCACCTAAGAAAACATACCAGGGTCATGCCAACTAAAGGCAAGTTTTAAACTGGTGAATTTGGAAAGGATGTATCTTCCATTACTTGTTATACCTTTGCCTTAGGTGAGATAGATTTTTAATGTAAGTAAATGGTTTCCAGCACCAAGCCTCTGAATCATATATATAATAAACCACAATATTATCCTGCTATCTAGTATTTGCCTGACATCCCCCTCTGCCATATATAAGCTCAAGTTTTCAAATGACAAAGTGATCGGCTGAGCCTAGGAGATGGCTCAAACTACAGTATAGCCAGAGTTCTACAATTCCCACTTAGTCATAGGTTAGGATTAAAAGATTTAAAAAACCATCCATAGTAATGAACCAGACTAGGATTCATGAAGAGACCAGGGCCCTGAGTAGACTTTGAGTATTTTCACTGGTGTGTCAGGAAACAGCATTGCTTTCTGCAAAGGCCGGTGACAGAGGGATTGGAAGGTGTGAAAAGCAGAGTGGAGGGAAGTGGGGTCTGCCCCACGGCATTTATTCGAGGGGCCCGAAACCTCGCTTCGGCACAGTGCTGACAGGGTTTAAATAGGATATCCAGCAAAGTTCCCTGCTCACTTGAAGATTCCCATTAACTTCATTGCAGGATTCTCCTTACTATATATAATAGCAAGTAAAAACCTCAGAAAACTTAAATTACAGACATAGTTGCCTGCATACACAGCAACCCAACAAACAAGCACTAAAAGGGGTTTGTGATAATTTTATTAATATTCATCTATGTACCATGTTGTCTGTTTAAAGAACTCTTGACCTTTGATATTTAGATAAGAATATTAAATAACAGTATTGCTTATTTTAATATTAGCTATTATTTATTGAACGGATCTGCTGGATCTGCCCTAGTTTTTCAGTGTAGAGTCGACTCATCCCCTAGTGTTCAAAAGATAGCTGGTTAGAAGTTAAGTGGAAATGTGGTTTTCTGCACTAGACTTCAGTTTCAGAAGCAAAACTAGACTCCTTTTGCTTTCCGCATCCATGAATCTCACTCAGTGCCTGGAATTACTAAAGAAACTACGGTGGAACTGATCAATCAACAACTCCACACAGCTAAATGAAAAGCTTATTGCAAGAAAGTACTGATCAATACAGGCCATGAACAGCCACCTCCATAAACAATCAATGAATTAAATTATGATCTTGGGCATATTTTTATGTTGGAAACATATTACATACTGAAGCCCTTGCTCAGGGACAAAGTAGTCTCAATGGTGACAGTGGCTGGGAGACTGAAGAAGATGAAGCAACTGGGCAGGAAGCAAAGGCAGCAGCAGCAATGCCTAGTAAAGTGCCTGCAACATGCAGCATGTTCAAGAAGTATGTGGGTGACTCAGTCAACCCAGGAACAATGGCAGGTCTGCCCTTAGAAAGACAATCGGCCCAGGAAGCAGTGGGCCTTCACTGGGCCCCCATTCCTCCTGTAGGACAGTGGCATCTTTCTGGACACCCTTGAAGAGACAGTATAGATAAGAAGTTCTGCTTAGGTACTTGCATCTGATGTTCAACCCACTCTGATGTTCAACCAGCTGATGGTCAGTTGCAACAGGGAGCAAACAAAGGAAAAATTTTTAGAAACTGTAGAACAATACATTCTCAATTATTTAAGGGCTGATAATTTCATTTGTGGGTTGCTTCAGTTCATGGTTTCTGCTTAGGACATTTCATTGTTCTTTGGCCCTTCCAGTATGTCAGGGAAAACAAAATTAAATTACATTTAAGCTTCCAGAATGCAAACAGCTATTTCAGGGTGGTTTTCATCATATCAACCCCCTTCCCCACTTACTCAGTAATGTGAAATGGCTTATTATTGTTATTTTATGAATTTCAAGCTCTTCAATCTAACATGTAAGACACTGGTATAGTTTTCACTGTTTCTTGTATCAAACCATTTCTTTTTTTTTTTTTTTGAGATAAAGTCTGGCTCTGTTGCCTTGGCTAGAGTGCCATGGCATCAGCCTAGCTCACAGCAACCTCAAACTCCTGGGCTCAAGCAATCCTCCTGCCTCAGCCTCCCTACTAGCTGCGACTACAGGCATGCACCACCATGCCCAGCTAATTTTTTCTATATATATATATTTTTAGTTGTCCAGATCATTTCTTTCTATTTTTTAGTAGAGACGGGGTCTCACTCTTGTTCAGGCTGGTCTCGAACTCCTGACCTTGAGTGATCCACCCGCCTCAGCCTCCCAGAGTGCTAGGATTACAGGTGTGAGCCACCGCACCCGGCCCAAACCATTTCTTTATTATCCATTGCTAAGTCTTGTGAGAACATTCTCATTTCTGCGTATTGGCTTATTTATTCATCCATCAACAAAACGGTTAGAGGCACAGGGAATAGAGCAGAACAGTGCAGACAAAGTTCTCTCATGCAGCTTTTTGGGAGACAAAGAAATGAACAAACCAACCAACCAATAGATAAGGTAAGCAATTTTTTTAAATCAGATCATTGCCAAGTAGAGGATGAAAAAGAGGGACATAAGAATCAGTTCCATCTCTAAGGATGAGACATTGAAGCCAAAATCTGAATTAAAAGAAGAACCTAATTCTATAAAGATCAAGAGGAAGGGTATTCCAGGAAAAAAGAGCAGTTGGTTCAAGGAACAAAAAAAAAGAGATTTTGTTACGGAAACACAATGGGCAAGGAGGAGGGTAGGAGAGGAGGCTTGAGAGATTGGCAGAACATAATCAGAGTAGGTAGCTCGAATTGTATTCTAAGTATGATGGGAAGTGACTGGGGGGCTTTCAATAAAGAATTGACATAATCATCAGATCTGTGTTTTGTAAAGGTCTCTCCGGCTGCTGTGAAGAGGCTAGGTAGACAACCCAACAGAGGAAGGAGGAATACCAGCCAGGGACTACTGCAAGAAAGAGATGATGGAGGCTTGATCCAAAATGACAGGGGTGGAGACAGGGTGAAGAAGTCCAATTCAGGATTTCTTAAGAGGTAGATCTCCCAGGACTTGCATGTGGATTATAAATTAAGGAGAGGGAAAGGGGGAAATAACAAATGTCTCCTAGATTTTTGGCTTGAGTAACTGAGAGCGTGGGGGAAGCATTTCCTGAAATGGGGTAGGGCTAACAAGCTTTCTGGGGGGTATCGAGAAATCCATTTTGTCCTTGCTAAGTTTGAGAAGGAAAAGTTCCAACTTACATGGGAATGTTTAGTAGACAATTAAATCTGTGAGTCTGGAGTTCTGGGGCACAGTCGAGACTAGAGGTAGCGATGGAAGGGGTCACTGGCATTGAGATGGCATTAAACTACAAGGCTGAATGAGATCAGCTATGGAGGATGTATAAATAGAAAACAGAAGGTGGTGGAAAATAACCTCCCCATGGGGCCACTCCAAATTCAGCAGAGGAAAATCAGGAGAATAGACATTGAGAAGAAGTCATAAGTGAGGAAGGAGGAAATGGAGATCACAGTGTCACGGAAGTCAAGAGTTTGAGAAGGAAGTATTGGTTAATTTTGTCAGGTGTTGAGCAGTCAAGAAGGGTAAGGACATAAAAAGATGACTACTGGGTCTGGCGACATGAAGGTCATGATCTGATCGCTTGGCCGAGAACTGTCTTAGTGGAAGATCAGGGAGGGAAGCCTGATTGGGGAGGGTTGAGAAATCGGTGTAAGGTGCAGAGACAGCGATTACTTTCAAGAGGATTTTCAGGAAAGTGGATAAGAAAAATAGTTGGAAGGAGACACAGAGAAGAAATGGGACTGTTTTGTTTTGTTTTAAAGTTGGAAGTTCCTTCACGTGCTAATGGGGATGAAATAGGGGAGAGAAAGTAATTCACCGTGTAGAAGAGAGGGCTCATTGTAGGCACAATTTGGGAGGCAAGAAGGGTTGTGACTCTGAGCCCAGGGGAGGTATCAGGACTTTGGGGCAGGCCTAGGAGCAGAGAGAACGACAGCCCCTGCCAGAGGAGGAGAGCAGAGGGTGCGCGTTAACGTGACGTTGGGCTGTAGACTCAGTGGTGGGAAGATGAGGGTGAAGAGAGTTTCTGCTTATTTCTGCATTCTTAACGAAGGCAACAGCATCATCTGAGACTGAGTTTGGAGAATGACAAAGTGTGAAACAATCATTTTAGAGAATGAAAAAGTGAACATCTACAGTAGGAATGCCAGGCAGTATTTAATGTTCGACTGTGATTTGTTATATTGAATGTAAATGAGAACGGCCAGCCAGTTGTGTCCTCTTGTGCAACTGCTCAGGGTCAGACCCATATAGGCAGATAACTGGATTAAGCTGCGGGGAGGCCTCTTCCAAGAAAGTGCAATAAAGATTTCAAGAATATTCAAGGCATTCTGAAGACAGTAATTACAATGGCGGGCCACTATCTTTAAGATGATAAGGAGGGTAGTGAGGTCATGTAAGGGAGTGAATAGGAGGTCTGTTCTAAAGGACTTGAGGCCTCCAAGAATTGCTAAGTCTCATATTATCAATGAGCAACTTAAGAGCTCAGAGAATGGGAAAAAAACTTGGGCTTTTTCTAGTCCATTACCAAGCCTCCTCCACCCCCAGCTGATGTTACAATTCATTCCCTTGATTCAAATTTAGCCCGCACAGTTATCAAGAGAAGCTCATCAAGTTATTCAGTCCACTTAATTTTAGGCATTTCTTTTCAAATTGCTAATTAACTTAGAGCCAAATGAGGTAAGAATGAATTATGAAACAATTTCTTAACTTTGTGTTCTTATGTTTACTCTTCATATCTTTTCTTCATACTGAAAACAATTCTATTTAACAAAAATTGTTGCTGTAATATAAGATGCAGTGAATAAACTGGGCAGCACTGAAGATTTAACTTCCACTAAAGAAAAGCACCTTCCCTGATACTGGCAGGAATTTATAAGTAGAAAAAGAGAAATAAAACATTTATTATATTAAAAAAAATTCAACCTAGGAGGACAGAGGCAGGATTTGAAACCCAAGGCAGCATATGATGGAAGGTTCTTAGAGACAAACTGAATGAAAATAAAACAAGAGCAGAAGTGTGTGTCTTTTAAAAGAACAGATTACATCCTGGAAACATCATGATAATTAGTTGGTACTTAAATCTACTAATTAGACTAATTAAGTTAAGAACTGCAGGCAGTTCTGTTGAAAGATTTTCTGCCAAGATTTTTTTAATGTAAAATTCCCTCCAGTTCCATTGTGCAGTTAAGTCCGCTTGATATTTGTGGATTATCTCATTTGGAAGAGACCATTGAAGAAAATCATTAGGATGGAACAATAGTATAAATGCAATTCCATATATATGAGTTTGTTTTTTTTTAAATTTGGGTTTAAAAAAAGCCTTAAGAATATATGATCTTAAAAATACAAGATTTCCTATGGGTTTATGGATCCCTTAGATCAGAGCTGACTCCAGTGGTGAACACCAAATGTCTCTGCCTGATGTCTTTGCCATCTGCTGAGGATGCTCACATGGGGAGGTCCTGGGCAATGAAGTCTCTTTATGGTTACAGAGCAGAGCACACAGCTCTGAACAACTTCTACTCACCAAACTGGGCAAACCAATCCCTAGTTCACTGAAACACGAGGCTTGCTTGAATGGGAGAAGTGTTCCCTGATACTGCTGGTGGAATGGAGTGAGGAATGGGCCAAGACAAAGCTAGGTTACCAGTCCTAGAGTTTTCTTCCCTAGATAGTTTGGCTCTGATAGCAAGGCCAGGAGCCCCCATCACCTGGCCCTCAGAATGAGTAAGAAAGTGCTTGTTTAGATTTAACAACATTTCAGAGTTATTTAAGGGTGGCAAGGAGGTGGGAGTGATCTGCCAGTTGGTGGAGACCCTGAACCTCAGTACTAGGGACAAGTTAGTGATAAAAATGCCAATGTGTTGGCCAGTCAGGAGGCTGAGGTCCTGCAAATGAGAGTCTTAAAATTAAGTTTCTATTCTAAATATATTTATTAAATATCCATTTTGCATAGAATCCTACACAGATACCATGAATTATTCAACAATAAATGAGGCGCCATCACTGCCATTAGTATACGTGGGAGATAGACAAACACAAATTACAAAGGCCTTAGAGAGTGTGGTACATGATCAAAGTTTCCAGACCAATGGCTATGGGAGTGCAAAGCTGGGAAGGTTAGAGGTGGTTAGAAAAATGACAGAGGCTGGGCACAGTGGCTCACACCTACAATCTTAGCACTCTGGGAGGCCAAAATGGGAGGATTGATTGAGGCCAGGAGTTTGAGACCAGCCTCAGAAACATAGTGAGACCCCCGTCTCTACCAAAAAGAAAAAAAGAAATGACAGAGAACTTCTCCAAAGCTGGATCATTTGAATTAGTCTTGACAGATGGCTGTGATGGTTAAGTTTACGTGTCAACTTGGCTAGCTCGCAGTACTCAGATATTTGGTCAAACACTATCCTAGATGTTTTCGTGAAGGTATTTTAAAGATGAGACTGATACTTAAATCGGTAGACTTCGGGCATCCAATCAGTTGAAGGCCTTAATAGAAGAAAGATTGACCTCCCCAGAGGAAGAGGAAATTCTGCCAGCACGCTACCTTTGGACCAGAACTGCAATTCTTCCTGGGTCTCTAGCCTGCTGGCATACCCCGCAGGTTTTGGACTTGCCAACCTCCACAATCTTTGAGCCAGTTCCTTAAAACAAATCTCTCTCTCCTCTCTCTCTCTCTCTCTCCCTCTATACACACACACACACACACACACACACACACACACACACACATATTCATCCTATAGGTTCTATTTCCCTAGAGAACTGTGACTAATACAGTGGCCCATATTTTAATTAGGAGAGAAAGAGGAAAAAGCAGATGATGGAAATAAGCGCCCCAGTGAAATGGATATGTCCATGGATTGCACGTCCTCTAGTGTTGCAGGATTGCACGGGTATCACAGGGCTCCATAGTGGTACACAGGCCTGGAAAGGCAGGTTGGGGCTAGATCACATATGTCTTTGATTATTGAGCCCAAGGGTTTGAGCTGTATTCTGTAGAAAGGTTTTAGAGCAGAAGAGTGATTTACCAGGACTGTCATAAGGAAGATGGCCCTGGCAACTGTGGAGCATAGAGACAGGACGCCAGATGCCACTGCACTATCTACATGACAGGTGCAGAGCTGGTGAAGGCAAAACCAGGGTACTGGTTGTAGGAACGGGTTCAAGGTATAGAATCAAGATACTTAAAATCAGTAAGACTTGCTGACTGAATAGACAGGGAGGTAAAAGAGAATAGTTCGAATTGAACGTGTAAAACTTCTACCATGATTGACTAGCAGGACTGTGACACTATAAATAAGATTAGGAATACAGAAGGGGAAACAGGAAGGAAGCTGTACACAGGGGACACAGAGTGATAAGTTCAGCTGTTAGACTCAGATCCGTGAGCTTTCTGGCATGGACAGTACATGTGAGTGAATAGATTCGGGAGCCATCCTAGGCTAAGGTGTCTGAGAACCACTTGCACAGACAAACTAGTGGGGGAACAGGGGAATAGAGTTGAAGGATGTTGATATTCGAGAGCTGGGCACAGGAAGAGGACTTAGCAGAGAATACTAAGAAGGAGAGTTAGGAGAAGAACTAGTAGTACCTGGCACATAGGTGGCACCCATAACTTTTTTTAAAAAAATGAATTAATAAACCAGGCTAGTGTCCCAGCCATAGAAATTTAAAAAGATGAGCATTTCAAGGATAAAACAGTAATTATACATTTTAAAAGAGTGAACTTTATTATACATTTGTCCCCCAGTATCCATGAGGGATTGGTTCCAGGACCTCCCCCCCCCGCATGGATATTGAAATCCACGGACACTCAAGTCCTCGATATAAAATGTAGTATTTCATATCCTACCTACATCTTCTTGTATACCTTAAATCATCTCTACATTACTTATAACACCTAATACAATATAAATACTATGTAAATAGTTTGATACCATATTGTTTAGATAATAATGACAAGAAAAAGGTCTGTACATGTTCAGCATAGACAAAACCACCCATTTTTTTGAAAACATTTTCAATCCGTATTTGGTTGGATCCATGGACTCAGAAATCCAGTTTTGGGGAGTAAGGAGTGAGAGGGTCAAAAGTGGAAGGATCTAGTGTGGTTCCTTTTTCTCAATAAGTTTAACATCCCTGAAAGTTTTGTTTTTAATATAAAAATAAACATTGTTATTATAGAGTATTTGGAAAATAGAGAGGTTTTTTTAAAAAGGACAAAATGAAAATTATCTTATTTTTCGACCATACTGAAATAATAATTGTTAATTTTTTGATAGATCTTCCAATAAATTTTTTGGTGCTTATTATTTATAAAACAGACTATGCAAAACATTTAGTTTTATATCTTATTTTTAAAAATTCAGTCTTACAGCATTTATCATTGTATGGATGTGCCCATCATTTTTAATCCATTCTCTCATTGCTAGACTTTTTATCTCATTTTTATTTATTTTGCTATTTTCATTGCAATGAATGTATTTGTCCCTAAATCTTTGCCCAATACTACTTTCCTGTTTTCTTAAAATACATGCTTAGATTGGGAATTGCTGTGTCAAATGTATGGGTACTTTTATGACTCTTGTTGTATTATCGAATCATTTTCCAGAAAGATCAGACCAATTTATAATCCTTCATGCAAAGATGTTCTCCCCTACTGAGTATTATTTTCATTCACTTCACATATTTGAGAGATAAAAACAGTATCATTGTTGTTGTCATTTGCATATCTTACCTCAAAGGGCTCTCACATAAGATTTCTTCTTTAAGAGCTGTGATTTGTTTCTAAGCTTCCTGATTAAAAAGGTAATAGATACAAATTGATAAAGAAAGATTATGGAAATGAACTCAGATTAAAATTTAGTTCCGTAAAACCAATGGAGGGTCGTATCAATTTGGGCAAAGAGAAAGAAGATGTTCATTTAGGATAACCAAGAACTGCAGGGAAAATTCCCTCTCCCATTCAGTTGCCATTAATCCTTCAGCCATTTTCTGAAGTCTCTGTTCCCTAATCCATCACAGGAGCCAGGGTAAAATACTGATGCACCAATTTTCTCTGTATACATATGCATGTGTATATATATATTCTTGACATAATCCAACATATTCAATTTCATTTGGGGGTAGTGTATTTAAGAGAAACAAGCTAAAACTTTCCTAAGTACTTGTATTGAAGGTCTAATGCTACCAGAATAAAGCTGCCATTTCCTAAGAGCCAGGCACTATGCCAGGTGATTTACATGCACAATTAATTCTTATAACACTTCATTGCAGAAACTATTAGACCGATTTCACTGATAAGAAAACTGAGGCTCAGAGAGATTTTGCTGTGCCTGAAGTCGCACAGCTTTAAAGAAATGATCTGAAGCTCAAATCCAACGGTCTAGTGCTAATGCCAGTGTTCTCTCACACAAATCCCAGCCCTGTTTTGTATGTCATTTGACACTAATCATATGTGAGATAATTTCTTATCATGATCCTTATTTGAACTTCAAGAAAGAAAAATTATGAAAATATAGTAATTTAGCATTATCACAACAAAATATCTTAATAGCTGACTAATATCAATTATGATGAAATCAGAGAAAAAAAACCTGAGTTTTTAAAGTAAACACTTCAAGCATTCCTTTCTTTGACCTTTCCAACAATCCTTACACTTCATTTCGCCCTCCAACCATTAAGGCTCTCGCTCTTCCACTATCCAGAATCAAAGTAACCAATCCTACATCCTCAATTCCTTATAAAATTCAGACGCCATATTCCACCATTGCAATCAGTACCTTGCAAGCTCCCTAGTGACTGCATAGACCTCTTTCTCCATCATTCTCCTCTGACCGGCTTCAGTGTCCCCAGACCCACTGAATCCATCTAGATACTCTACATGGGAAGCCAGTCCTGGGCTGGGAGCCAGCTCCTACCCATTCTGGAAAACCAACTGTTAAATTTCCAGGAATTTTACAAGCTGGTTGTTAAATACAACCATCACTAAAAATTAAATTATAAACTTGCAAGTAAATAAATTAAAACAGAAATAATAAGTATTCAAAATTCAACACTTCCTTTAAAAAAAAAGCTTCATTTCATTATGCTCGTGAGGTTACGTACATCTGCTGTAGGTGTGTGGTAGAAATGCCGCATAATGGTGGGCTACAGTGCATCTCTTCTCAACTCCACATTTGGTGACGCCATGTTGATAGCTTGAAACCAGCCACACTGAGGGCATTTACAGCATGGAAATCAGCAAATGCTACAAATCAGGGTCTTTTTTCCAATGAGCCAGTTGTGAAGAATTTACCAGCATATCACTGGGTGAGGCCCAACAATCTTTGTTTAAACAGGCCTTCCAGGTGCTTCTGCCACAGCTAGAGTTTGAGAACCCCTGGCTTAGAAGGCCTAACCTACCTGTCTCTACTCACCGAGCACCCTCCTCCCTCCACTGTCCCAACTTCTCCCTCATCCCCACACACTGTTTGGGGCCTGGTTCACTTGAAATTTACCTCAGCTTCAAGCAACATGATTTTACCCATGGAAGTATGTGTTCTGTAAGGAAGATAAGACTTTTCCTAGGACCCATGAACAATCCCTGTTTTAAATTTATGTCCGAGATTCTATAAAAAGAAATTTTTCTAAATAAGTTGTTTATCTAATCTGTTAGTATTTATATCTATTTTAAAAATGTAGTAAAATCACAAAATATATTTGTTTTTCCTGAAAATCACATCTTCATGAACCACACCATCCACGCTCCATTTAGAAGTTCGCCGCTGAATTGTAAGAGCCAGCAGATGGCAGCAGGAACTCTTGGAAAGAACGCTTCACTGCTTCAAACCATTTTGGCTGAGAAAGAACATAAGTTGTTATTGCAAAGTCAAGCACATTTCTAAATAGTTTGCTGGTTCATCATATTCTTCGTGTCAGCAAACTGCCTTTTACAATTCAGGATAGATTATGTTCTATGGTTGCATAAAAACAATAACAACCAAAAAAGTCACTTGGTCTTTTTACGCAAATTGGTTCATGCCTGACAAGAGTAGCCAAACCCTTTTTACTGCGTTGCCAGGTTTAAAAATTCCGAATTCTCATAGGGCAGATTTAAATCATTTTACTTCGTTAATATTTTTAATGTTTTCTGTATTATTCCTTCTACAACCAGTTTTCTTATAAATTCAGGAGTTAAAACAGGCAGATAAACAATACAGATAAGCCACAGAACTCCCACACTAAAAAAAAAAAATTTTAAAGACTAGAGCATTCATACAAATAATTTAATTATCATAACATCACTGATATCCATGTAAGAAAATTAAATTGAGTCTGATTTTAAGAATAATACAAACAGACTACCGTGTGCACGGGTCTTAGTTGCATAATTAAGGAAAGCTATTTACAAGGAGTGGTTCTGTATCTACATAGCACCAAATGGTAAGACTCCATCAGGAATCTTGAGGCTTAGGAGCTGTTCCGAAACAGCAGCAATCACAACATAGAGAAGTGATTTTTTTATGGCTAAGCAGGGTGTAGAATAACAGTATCAGCATGTGAAATATTTGGGAAAACTGTCCTCTCTTTTCTAATAACTCAATTTCAATGTCTTCTGAACAACTAATTTTTTGTTGGGCACATGCAGATGTACAGACACCAGGGTTGAGGGACAAAAACATAATACAATATATATTGGACATCATTTATGAACCAGCACTGTGCTAAGCACTGGGGATGCTGAGGTTACCAAAACGTCATTCCTGATTTCCTGGAGCTCATAAACTATTGGATTATAAATTTAGAGGATATTCAGGAAGGCACAGTGTTTCTTTTACAAGGTTATTTTGATAATTAAATGAGATAACATAAAGAAAAGTGCTTCACAAACCTTCTAAGCATTGAACAAATGTCAGCTTGCCATTATTTCTAAGCAGGTGAGTGACAAAATCAAATTCATGTTCATAAAAGATTAATGTGGCAATGAAGCACAAAACAGATTAAATTGGGAAAGTAAATTTAGGCAGATTAATCAGCTAGGAGTTGACTGTAATAACCCACACAGGAGGTAGCAGAGTATGAAGTGACCAGGGCAGTGGAAACAACTGAATGAAAAGATAAAGGAAGAATATAGATGTCTTTGTGTCTGACTACAGTGACACTAGAGACGAAAGAGGCAAAAATGCTGAAAATGTATTCCCCAGATGATTGGGGAATAATGAAATAGTAAAGTCAAATGGGTGAAGTAATTTAGGGAGAAAGATGAAGAATTTGACTTTTAACATATTGAATTTGCAGTGACACCAGAATATCAGAGTAAGTAGAACAGTGGGAAGTTGGGTGCTATCACAACTCACAAACTCCTACTCAACCTTTGATACCCAACTCTGATGTCCTCTCTTCCAGGAAGCCTTTCCTTGCTAGCCATCAGAGGGTTAGTTATCCACTTCTCTAGGTTCCAAAAGCAGTTTGTTTAATACTCTATTTTAGCACATGTTATATTGGGCTGGCATTACCTGACTCTATGTCTGCCACTTCAATTAGACTCCATTAGAATTGCTTGAAGGTAGAGAAAATCACCTATGTTTATATGCTTAGCACCAGCACAGCACACAATTCATAATAGGTGCTCGATATATGGCTAAGGAATGATGGAAGTAGCTAGCTGACGGATAAACAATCTAAATATAAAAATATAAAAGTCATCTGCTTAAAGGAACTATGAAGCTGTTAGTGAATACAATTTCCAAGGAAGAGACTTATTTAGAAATAAGAAGAGAGCTAAGTATAGGAGCACGGGGATAGATTCCTTAGGAGGTTCTATAGTTTGGTTTGACCCCTCCAAATCCTATGTTGAAATTTGATCCCCAGTGTCAGAGGTGGAGCTTAACAGGAGGTGTTTGGGTCATGAGGGCAGACCCCTCATCGATAGATCAATGCCCTCCCTGGGAGTTGGGGGTGGGGACCTCAGTGAGTTCTCCCTCTATTAGTTCCTATGAGAGTTTTCCCAAGAACTGGTTGTTAAAAAGAGTCTGGCACCTTCCTCTCTCTCTCTTGCCTCCTCTCTCGCCATGTGATCTCTGCATGCGCCCGGTGCCCCTTCACCTTCCACCACGAGTGGAAGCTCCCTGAAGTCCCCCCGCCCGCCGCCCCAGAAGCAGCTGCTGGCACCATGCCTCTTGTATAGCCTGCAGAACCGTGAGCCAAAAATGTCTTTTCTTTATAAATTACCCAGTCTCAGGTATTCCTTTATAGCAACACAAACAGACTAAGACAGGGCGTAAAGAAGAAAGAAATGCTAATATAAGGAAAAGTGAATGAGCCAAAGCCTCATAGAAGATGGATGCTGTTCCTAATGAAGGAGAACACACTCCAATCAAAGCTTGAAAAAGGTACTGACGTTTAAGTGAATGGAGATAAATAATAAACCACTACATTTCAAAGCCAAACTTAGTGGAGAAAATTCAGGTTTATTCCACCAAGAACAAAAATAAGAGCAATGAGTAAAAGCACTTAACGGATGAAGAAGGCAAGGATAGGGGAACAATCTATTCTTGTTATTTATATGCTGTACAGAGGCTGTGCAAAACCAAGTTCAGGCTGGGTGCATATCTCAAGGCAGAGAAGTTGAAAATATTAAGAGGATTAAGAAGCTAATTTTAAAGCATGATGAATAACAGGAACGTTAGCACAGTGCTACTGATGAGGAGGTGAAGAGGATAAACGAAGCTCTCAAGGGCATTTTTCACAGGGAATGATGACTATGTCAAGACAACCGACTTCCTGGGAAGTTTGCGTTACTCTAGGGCCACATAGACTTACCCCAGGATGCCAGGCCGGAGGACTCGGAGGACCCTGGTTCCCGGGGATGTCCAGATGTTTCATTTGGAATACCTAGTGCCTTGCTGAAGGAATGGGTCTAAGCATTAGTGCTAGACCATCTGAATTCCAAATTTCATTCCAAGAAGCCCTAGTATTTCTGGATAGTTTAAGTGAATTCCCAGAATCAACATAAGAAGGAACTTAATGAGGACTTCTTATTTCCAAAGGAGAAGACAGGGGTCCCAAGAGTCAAGAGGCTGTCTAAGGTCGTGTTATTGGTTACGGCAGACCAGACCAAGACTAAAACCCAGGTCTCCAGATGCCCAGTCCTACAGTGTTTGTGTTTGACACTTTTCAATCTTGTGGGGGACAGGGGAAAGAAAAAGGCATAAAAGAAAGGAAAGAGACAGGAGACCAAGCTCTTTCTCCTCCAGCTGAAGGCCTGGCCTTTTACCCACAGCTCTAGCTGAGCCCTTTCTCTTCCTCGGTGCACTATGGAGCCACTGGCCAAAGGGTCTCGCTTTTGCTCAGACTGGCCTTGAACTCCTGACCTCAAGCGATCCTCCCGCCTCAGCATCCCAGAGTGCTAGGACTACAGACATCAGCCACCATGCCCAGCCCCTCCTTCTACGTTTCTAAATCTACTTGTATACATTTTTTAAATCTACTTCCTCATACATTTTCTAATTTAATTGTGGGTGCCTTACTGTTTCATTGTTTTCACTGTTATTGAATTATCATATGTGAAATCCTATTGTCTTAGACAGCTTCAGTTTTTGTCACCTCTTTGATGTTTTGAGGTTATACTGAACTGTCTTCTCCAGTCACTGAAGACGTAAGTTGATTATGCAGTATGAACGATATTGGGTATTGCACTTATCGTGGCTCCGGTGCTTTTCTAAATGGTTTATATTCATTAACTCACTATTTCACATAATTCAGTGAGGTGAGCACTCTTATCTTCTCTATTTTCCAAAGGAGGAAGCTAAGGTACAAAAAGGGAAGGTAACTAACCCAAGACCATACAGCCAACTAGTGGCAAGAGTCTGGTTCCAGAGCCTGCCAGCTACCCACTCTGCAACATCCTTCCAACAGCCCTGCCTCTGATGCTGCTGGGACCTGGGTTCACCCCTTTTACTCACAATCAACTTTTATGGGCCCCAGACGATCTCCGATAAAAAAAATTGCTCACACTTACATAGACTTATGCAGAACTTACTAAGTGCAAGGCACCATCTTAAGAGCTATATATGTATTATTAGTTCATTTAATCTCAAAACAATCTCACAGGGTAGGTGGGACTATGATCAACACACTCACTTTACACGTGAGAAAACTAAAGCACAGAAAGCTTAAGCAACTCGCCTGAGGGTTGCGCAGCAAACAAGGAGTACAAGTGGGACTCAAATCTCAGCAGGCAACCTCCAGGATCTTCCCTTCTTAATCACTACGATGTTCTGCCTCTCAAGCAAAGGGCATAAAACAAGACAGAAAGTGGCCTGCCTTTGTCATGGACTCGGTGTACCAACCCACCCTCTAGTGCTGTTTCTCTGACCTTGTCCTCCTTGACACTAGATCCTGCCTGCCACCTGCACCTAGAACGCACTGTTGTTGTCTTCCTAAAGGAGTTGGCTCTCTGTACGGAACTCTTCAGATTTGCAGCACATACACACATCCCTATGTACCTAGCCTTAATCAGGGCCAATGTGGCAGAGTTGTCCAGGCAGAGAGCCAGCAATGGCAGTGAGGCCGCCAGACCTGCGTGTGAGCCCTTTGGCTGCCCCTGACTTGCCATGTGACCTGGGGCAAGTTACTTCCCTTCACTAAACAGAATGGAGATAAGAACAGTACCTTCTACACAGGGATGCTGGGAATATTATAGACAAGGTACATAATAAGGTTAGCACATAGTAAACCGTTAATAATATTCCAATATCTTCAATTTAAATCAATGCATTCAACAAATACATATTGGGGCCCACTGGATACTATTGTATACACTGGGATATAGCGGCCAATAAAGCAGTCAAAAGCCCTTACCCTCGCAGAGCTGTTGTTCTAGCCAGGGAGACTGACACAAAATCCAGAAACAAATGATTATATGATACATATCAAGTAATGATCTTGACAAAGAAAACTAAACTCTTCAGTTCCCCATATTTAACTATCTGGATGTCAGCAGCACTTGCAAAATGATCCCCTCATCTGTCAGAAACTATCTTTATCTAGAGCAGCGGTTCTCAAACTTTTTGGTTTTAGGGACCTATCATACTTTTAAAAATTTTTGAGGACACCAAAGGGCTTTTGTTTGTGTGAATTATATCAGTCTATAGTTACCATATTACAAATGAGAACAATATTTTAAAATAAGGATGCACACAAGCACATTCCATTAGTCCTCGGAGTGATGGCAACATCACACATCATGCATCCTCTAGAAAACTCCACTGTTCACTTGTGCAAGAATGTGAGCGAAAAAGGTCAAAATGTCTTAGCATTGTGGTTGGCCCCACAGACCCCCAATGGGGCCTTGGCAACCCCCAGGGGTCCTCAGACTATACTTTGACAACTGTGCTCTATTGAAAATGTATTTAGACTGGTGACAGCTTTTAAGAAAAGATATTTTTATTCTTTACCCCTGCTGATGTCTTCTTGCTTAATTTCTACAATCAGAAGCTGAAAAAAGTTAAAGTTTGAACTACATAAAGTGTGAATACCTATGATTAGTTTCTTGAGTCATACATTTACATGCCTACTCGACTTTAAAAAAACAAGCATATATCAAAACTTTAATTCTTGATCTTCAGAAGCACATCCATCCTTATAAAATAAAACTTACTTCTCAAGTAAAGATTATACATTAACTATTTCTCAGTAGTTCACTTAGCATTAGCTTGAACTCTGGAAGTTGGTTCAGACAGAGACTGATTACTTCTTTTAAGGGTATGTTATGTTTCCTTCCCACAGAAATTTTATTGTTATTTTATTGCTATTTTAAATGAATAAAATTCTTCAGAGTGTTTCTAAACATAGATAAAATTATTTCATAATTGCATTTCACTATGCTTAAAAGCCCTTCTCTAAGTTTTATTTTCCGTATTCCTATAATACAATTGGTACTAAAGACAACAGGATTCTTTTTGCAACCATAGTTCTTTTCATCACCAAACAGTTTTTTAAAAGACAATCAATTTTTCCACTTTTAGTACCAATCACTTTAATTAATCTGTATGAGAATACAGTAGGCAGCTGAACCTTCTATAATTCATAAGACAGTCTTGAATAAGAAGAGCAACTACCTATGCAAATATATACAGGTAAATGAATGAGCCCTAAAGCTTAGAATGGAAAGCTAAAATTCCTCCTCAGTACAAAACCCATCTAGCATACTGGAAGGGAAAAGAAAACAAATACATCTGTGGGTAGCACAAGGAGGTATTGCTTATTGTATACCTACTGTGTAAACAGGACACATCCTATGTACTTTATGCAAATTATTTCATTCAATCTTCACACTTATTTATTCTTACACTCTTCATAAGTGAGGAAACTGAAGCACAGAGTAGTTAAGTAACTTGCTCAGGGTCACACAGTTAGTAAATGGTAGAGATGGGATTTGAACTCTGACAGACTTTGGACAAGTAAAGCAAAGGATATGAGTTCACAAACCTGTGTGCATGAGTCCTTTCGTCACCACTTATTCACTATGTAACCTTGAGAAAGTCACTTCACTTCTCTAAATGGAATGGAGAAACAATCCATGATCCCTCCCATGTAGGATCACTGGGAATATTATGGAAGGAAGAGTCTTATTAGAAGGGTGAGGGGGGACTCTATTACCAGGATGGTTTCCTGAGCCCCTGAAATAATTTAAAATGTTTCGAATAACTTGAATTTAGAAATGAACCTTATAAACCAAAATTTCATAGAATTAAATGATTACAAAAATTATACACTTAATACCTTTTTTAAACCAATTATCATCTACTACCTTGTTCATTTAGCACGCCATAGAATTGTTACTTATCCTTCTCAGTGGTCCAGCTTACTGGTTATATGCATGGGCTTTAGAGCCAGACTCGTTAGGGCCACATCCCTACTTGACCTTGGACCAGTTCTTGACCCTCGATTTCCTCATTAGTAAATGGGGATAAATAGTAGTACCTTCCCCCATAGCATTGTTATTAAAGTTAAATTAGATTATACATGTAAAATAATTATAATAGTGGAAGGCACATGGTAAGAAGTCAATAATTATTAGCAATTATTTTTCATTAAATTGTTTCTCAAGGGCTTGGTGCATATCAGGACTGGGTTGAAATGTGTATTTTGTAAATAAAGGATGACATATCCATTAGATGACTACAATAGTGTACATTCTGCATGCTTTCTAATATCCTACTTCTTTAAGCCAGATTCCAAAACACATGACCTTGAATGCGATGTGTCTATACTGATCTGCGACCAATATAGATCTATTGATCTATGGCTCTGGATTTTCAGAGAAATGAGAGAACCCCAAAAATGGACAATCAATATTGCAAGCAATCTGAGCACAAGTTTATGGCAGACATTTTCTGTTGATTCCACATAAGCCATTCCTTTCTTCCCTCTTAACAAGAGCCCCAAATTACTCAGGAACATAATTCAGCTACAGGATAAATCTGCTAGGGCTAAGCTGGGCCTGGCTATCCCATTCCTTTTTGATAGTTGCTTGTTTTTCCAACCTCTTTTGCATCTATTGTATAGAAGTACTGGCCACTGAGAGGTAAGTGGAGGCCCCCTGGGGATAGGGGAGTGGTTTGGGCAAAGATTTTTACTCCCTGACTAAAGAGGAGAACAACATGCAAGGAAAGGGTCTCTCTCCATACGAGTGCCACCTGGCAGCATTTATCCCCATTGAAAATCATATTATGATTTAACATGTCTTTATGTGTTCATTGTCTCTCTCCACTAGAAGGTAAACTCCATGAGTGATGGCATAGTTTACGTCTTACTCATGGTACTTTGAACAATGACTAGAATATAGTCAGAACTCAATAAATATTTGTTGACTAAGGTCAGGCATGGTAGTTCATGCCTGTAATCCCAGCACTTTGGGAGGTAAGGCAGAAGGGCTGTTTGAGCCTAGGAGTTTGAGACAAACCTGGGCAACATAGCAAGACTCCATCTCTACAAAAAAATAAAATTAAAAATTAGCCAGGCATGGTGGTATGTGCTTGCAGTCCTAGCTATTCAGGTGACTGAGCTGGGAGGATTGCTTGAGCCTGGGAGTTGGAGCTTGCTGAGATTGCACCACTGAACTCCAGTCTGGGCAACAGAGTGAAACCCCGTCTCAAAAAAAAAAAAAAAATTGTTGACTAAATGAATAAATAAATGATCTGACTGGCATTGTTCTCTGGAGCAACAGTTTGCAATTTCCAGAGAAGAATCTTCACTCTCTGGCCTGGAAAGTAATCACCAAGCTTCGGATATTCAGGGCCCAAGACAAGAAAGGGTGGTTCAACTTTCACTCTATCTCCCTCTTTCCTGCAGCTCACCTTCTCTGTACCTTCCCTTCCCTGTAGCTTCCCTTCCCTGTATCTGACACCCAGAACTCTCAGAACTTCTGTGGGCTTGCTTTTTTTTTTTTTTTTTTTTTTTGAGACAGAGTCTCACTCTTTCTGCCCGGGCTGGAGTGCCGTGGCGTCAGCCTAGCT
>RJWJ010013291.1:22996-40250 GCA_004363605.1 Indri indri
GCCTAAGCCTCCCAGAGTGCTAGGATTACAGGCGTGAGCCACCGCGCCCGGCCTGTGGGCTTGCTTTTTAATAAGTTCTCCCTCGTGGAGGCCCTTTCACTGATAGCTGCCTCCACTCTGCTAAATCGATTACCATTCCTCCATCTGCTTTCTTCTCAAAATGTGTTGAAACCTCTTGACAGGTAATACTTTCTCTCTACTCTCCTCTACCATGCAGATTATTCCTTATTGTATCTATACTGTTAAGAATGAGAGTGGATAAATTCACATGGTCAGTGTGTTATCTCTAAACAAAAAAGAACATAAATATTTAGAAGGTAAATGCAGATGACCCCAGCCAATATTAGGCAATCAATTAAGTAAAAGCATATACTTCAATATCAATTACGGGTATAATTATTTTAAAAGATAAACCACAATGTGAGTGGTAGGAGCAAATAGGACGACCCAGGATTATAGAAACCCAGGTCCGTTATAGAACTGCACCTAAGTATCCCATTTAATATAGGGGAGCACAGTACGCTAAATGTAAATGAATGATAGAATTGTAAAAACACTTCTATGGGGTAAACTCTGAACTTGCATTTTAAGAGGCAGCTTAGCACAACAACAGAGGCATCTGGACTTAGAGCCAAAAGACATGGGTTCAAGTCTTGATTATGACAGACCTATGTGAATATCGGCAAATTACTGAAGAACTTCACGTCTTTTACCTCCTACCTTGCTAGAAGGGTCAAATGAAATAACTCGTAAAGCTCTTGGTAGATTGCAGAGTCCTTTTCGGAGTTTTCTCAGTTATTACACTGGAGAAGGAAAATATTATCTTGAGATTAATCAAAGTTTTAATTCCTGAAAGAAATCGACGGGTTTCATGTGAAATATCTCTGTCAATACGAGTAGGACCTAGAGGAACCAATAAAAGGTATCACACATTCATTTCTGCAACAGATGTGTATGCCAGGCACTGTGCTAGGTGCTGGAGAATGGTTGGTAAGGCAGATACATTCCTGCTCTTGTAGACCCTAGAGTCTAATGTGATGATTTTAATGAACAATCCCATAAAGAAATGGATCAGGCATGCTGAGATGAGCACTCTGAAGGAAATGGGCAAAAGCTCTGTGAAAGTAGAGCTCTGTGTAAGAGGAACTAACAAGGTCTGGTGCTGGCCCAGGAGGGGTGGGGATAGGAGTATATACGGCAGATGCTGGCAGAAGAAATAGCACGTGCAAAGGCCCTGGGAACACCACAACACTTGTAAACTGAGAGAAGTAGAGAAGGTTAGTGTGGCTGCATGCAGAGGACCCAAGGGCTATGACGTGAGGGAAAAGCTTTGAGGAGGGTCGTTCTTGAAGGCCAGGCTAAAAATACTGACCTTTATTCTGAAAGGAATTGGAAAATTTTGGTGGGTTTTTCACACATCAGATTTGAGCTTCGAAACCTAAGAACCAAAGCACTCACTCTACAAAGTGAAATGGATCAGAGGAAGCAAGAGTGGACCAGTTGGTGACCAGGACAGAGGCAATGGCAATCGTCCAGATGAGAGATTTCTGAAGCTTGGAGAGGGGGAAAAAAGAGAATGGTCACATAGGAGAGATTTTAGGAGGTAACCTCATCAGGACTAGCTATAGATGGTGTAGGGGAGGGAGAAGGGGGTTTCTGATTTGAAGAACTGGATATAGGGTAGTTCAGTTCAAGAATACAGCGAACACTGGAAGGAGACTTGCCTAGCAGGAAAGAGCTAGAGCTTAGTTTTGAACATGACGAGTTGCTGAATTATGAGACGTCAGGAAGAAAGGTCAGATGCCTACCTCAGAGAGGCTGTTTAGATCAGGGATAGGATGTTCGTATTAATAGTTATTATTAACAGTATAGAGGTAGCAATTAAAGGCTTGGGTGAAATTGCTTAGGAGAAGAATACAGAAGGAGATAAGAGGAACATATGAGTGAGAATGTACTCACATTTACAGTTTAATTCAATCCTCCAAGTTCCCTAATTTCGTTTAAGATTTGCCTTCTCATAGGGAGTTTGGATTTGCAGCCCTCCATCACCCACTAAGTGTGACTTCACTTTTATTCATTCTCACTGAGAAATAAAAGATTGCTTTCTTCAAAGGGATGTGCCATAGCAAATTCCCAGCACATTTGTATCAAGAATATAAAATAGGAAACAACCGGCAAGGGAACTAAGGGAGGCTATTAGCTGTAGGTTCTAAGGGTTATTAAAAATTGAGGAAGGAGGAGAAAGAAAAAGATGATTTTCCCTGATACAGCCTTTAAAATACTTTTGTATAGAGAGCCCCAGATGCTATCAATCAGGAAAATGATCTCAGGCAGAGAAGAGTATGGTGGTGTAAATAATTAACGAATGAAGACAGAAGCAGAATATGGAAGCAGGAGGAGCTCTTGGAGGAACTTTCTGCTGGAAAGTTCAAGCAACAATTAAATGATTTCTTCTCGTTATCTTCCCAGCATCGTGTGTGCGTGTGTGTGTGTGTATACACTTTTATTTTCCTGGTTGAATTTAATATAAATTTAATATATCATACAAGATTTCTATTTTAATTTTAAAAACTTGATTTTAAGTGCTAATGAAAACCTCTAGAGGAAAAAAACACTATACCAAAGTAATTATTTAATACGTGTCAGTCCTTAATAAATTCACTCAGGGAAAAACAATCAAAGAAAGTCAACTCCTGTCCTGGTTAGCACTCAACGACAAGGAATATGGGAGGTGATTCTAATGCTTTCATGGTGCTCTCAGGTATTAGAACAATTTGGAAATATTTGTTCCTAGAGATGATCCAAGGGACCCATGTGGCACTATTAAAATTGTTCTCTAAATCCACAGGAAGTACACACATAAAAGTCTTCACATAAATAAATCCACGGCAAACCATTTATTAACTGGCTTTCTTTCATTTTTAACCTAACGTTTATCATTTATTCAAAAATTAAAGTTAGAAAGGAAAAAAACATGCTATAGAATATCCATTGGTTTACATGGATCAGTATTCCATCTGACATTTAAAAGCGGAATTAACACTATGAGGAATTTCTGCTTTCACAGTATTAGAACAATTTTATTTCATCTCAAGTCAAAATAGGGGGGAAACCCTGATGTTTACTTATTTTGCATTACAAGCTACACTTATACATTTATATGTCAAAATCATGGCAATTCTGTTCAAAATTAGATATATGGACTATCAAACATGGAGACAAAAATGTTGTGACTGAGATAAAAGGCTTATAGTAAATTCTCTGTTACTGATACCCCATTTCCTACTAATGAATTACACTGTTCTTTAAGATAATTTATAAGCTGTAGTTACAAACTTTACTTGCACTTTATATCAGCTTATGAAGGTCTAATTTACCATAATAACTATTTTGTGTAAGCTTTATTCTAACTAACGCTACTTATTTTGTGTGCTGCATCAAAAGCCATCAATGTCTTTAGAAACAATGCTGTTTCTAAACATGAAACATGAAAATAACCAATTACCAGCAAACTTGGCCAACACATGCATTGACTCTGAACTAGCATCATAATTAAGCAACTAATACGTACTGAAGATATCACCAATTCCCGAATCCTGATTTGTGATAATAAACAACCTGGTTGAGGGGGCTTATCTGATTTTGAGGCTTTACCACCTAATCATGAGAAAGTGGGATGTATATTTCATTCCGCTCTATCAACAGTACAGAAGTTTATTATAAACCGGAAAACATAAGAATGTTTTTGTAACATTTTGAGCAAAATTGTCCCTGATTTTTAAGCATATGTGTTATTTTTACCTTGGTGATGGCAGTGGTGGTGGGGAAGCCTCACCAATAAAAAATTTATGAGCATGCTATGTACGGCTTTGGGTGAGTAACTAACTTCTGTACCTCTGTATGTCATAAAAAATAAGGTTACAACGATAATAATCAGGGATATAATACCAAATTTTAGCATTCTTTTTTAGAATGCTGAAATCATGGGGTGGGAGGTAAACTGTGGAAGAGGAAAGGTGTGATCCATGTGTGGTACTCAGATTGGCCCCTACTCCCAAATCCAGAGACAGTCCATTATACAGTGTAGTGTAAGCCATGGAACACTGGTTACCAACTCTCGGGTTGTGGTAGAATAATGCAATCCCCCCAAAGATATCTACGTGCTGATCCCCGAAACCTGTCAACATGTTAACTTATATGACAAAAGGGACACTGCAGATCTAATTACGTTAAGGACTTTAAGATGGGGAGATTAGCCTGGATTATCCAGGTGTGCCCAATATAATCACACTACTTAGGAGAGAGGGGGGAGGATCAGGGTCAGAGAGGGAGGTGTGATGAGAGAGAAAGAGTTGAAGATATGCACTGCTGGCTTTGAAGTTGGAGGAAGGGGCTGTGCGTCCAGGAATACAGGCAACTCTAGAAGCTGGAAAAGACAAGGAAATGGACTCTCCCCAAGAGCCTCCAGAAGGAACATGGCACTGGTGGCACCTTGATTTTAGGACTTCCAACCTCCAGAACTCTGAGATAATAAATTTGTGTTTCTTTAAGCCACTAAGCTTGTGGTCATTTGTTCCAAAAGTGATAGAAAGCTAATACTCTTAGTAAACAAACACATCTGATTTATAGAGTTTGCTCATTTCCATGGTGTAAATACTCCCATGGCCAGTTTTAAGCCAGGCCTTTAAATACTGCACGCCATTGGCTGAGCCGGTAAAAGCCCACTTCAACGTATCACTGGGTATAACTATAAAATGGCACTAATAACACAGGCTACCTAGAAAAACCTGACACAAGACTTTCATGTGATTCTATATGGTCATTAATTAAACTTCAGTCCTTTAAAATTTCCTCCAACTGACCAGGGTGCTGATTAGCCTTCATCCTGGTGTCACCTTTCTTCAAGCCTCATTCACACCACATATGTGACAAAGACAGCTGCTCTTGCTGGGACACCAAATATTACCACAATGATAAAAGTGTTGAGCTTAACCACATTGGTGCTGGGTCCAATGACAGCTCAGTGAACAAAGTCTTTCGGAACAAAACTTCATTGGCCTGAATCCCACAATTTCTGGTGTCCTGTGTGTCGGGTCAGCTGATGGGGAGGAGTTTGTGAAGCCAGCTCAGGAATGGGTCCCCTGGGGCCCATGGAGAAACACTCTCGGGAGATTTTACAAGACAGTAGTTTTGGCAACAAGGAAGGGCAATTCAGAGAGCCTCCATGTCGCTAAGCAGAGACGGCCCCCAAAGAAGCTTATAAAGACAGAACTTAAAGAATTTTAGCCTCCTCATTAGGAATGTAGGGAAGAGAAGAACTCAGAATGAGATGTAAAGAACTGGAGTATAAATTTATTGCATTTATTTTTTTTAGGACTGCTTCCAGAGACCCACCCTGGGAGATTCTCATCTAGTAAGATGCGCTCCTACAATAGGTATTAAGAAATACTGAGGCAACTCCTCTAATCTGTGGTTCAAAACTATCAACTAGGCCAGTGATTGTCAACCACTGTGATTTTGCCCCCCAGGGAACATCAGGCAATGTCTAGTGACATTTTTGGTTAGAGTAACTGGGAATGGGGTGATATTATTGTCTTCCAGCAGGTAGAGGCCAGGAATGCTACTAACCATGCTATAACACACAGGGCACCCCCACACAAAGAATTATCAGCTCAAAATGTCAATAGTTCTGAAGTTGAGAAACCCTGAAGAGATCATGCCATAAGAGGTCTATGCCTCCCATTTTATTTCTATTCCTGGCAACAGTCTCTGATAATTAAATATGTTGTTGCAATGCATTATTTATTAATGATGACATTTCTATATAGGTCGGAATATAAATCCTCACACTTTGTGCCAAGCAATAATTAGTGTTACACACAAATGACAACCTGTGCCAAAGGAGATTTTGAAAGGTTACCATTTATGGCATTAGCTATTATTCTGTCTATACAGATTATATAGGAATCTCTAAAGAATTTTTTGATTTACTTTATTTATTTTTTATTATTTTTCTAAAATTGTTTCTTTAATCGTTTGAAACATTTAAGTGTAATAAATAAAGTCATTCATACTAATTCAAATCCTCTTCCAGAACAACGTCACTTTTCATTTGGCTATTTTGCTGTTTCCCCTGCCATTTCTTCAGAAAAATGGGCTTGGATTAAGTGAAGAATTTTCTAAGTAAAACTCTTAAAGTACTTAATGAATATAAAAAAATCACATTCAGATTTTAAAAGACTCTATTCTCATGTACCTTTCTCTTTCTAATGTAAACGTTAATTCCTTCTAAAGTAATTAGACCTGCTTAAATTGCCAATCACAATTAACACATGCTCAAAATTTGCCAGTAGCAAGGATGAAACACCAGCAGAAAAAAACATCTTGTGTTCAGTAGACTTTTGTTTCCCAAAATCAAAATTTGAAATGCCTTTAATCACTCACAATGAAGGCTTGGTCAACCAATTTGGTTTTCTTTAGAAACTGATGGGAAGATAGAATGAAAGCAAAACAGGAAGGAAAAACTGACTTGTCTTTTTAGAAAATTTCTAAGGATGCTGTTCCAACTGTAACGTAAGTCCAATACATTATCAGGCTTCACTTGGAAGAATATGAATGGAATTGCCAAATGACTATAATTAGTCTTTATAACTTCACACTCAGCATAAAGGAAAATGGAGCTTTCTAGTGAGCTCTGGGGGGACGAAGACAGAAGACTGGCAATTCACTGGTACAGTAAAGAGATATGCAGCTATCCTCTTTAAGATAGACTAATGGCCAACAAACATGAAATAATGCTCAACATCTCTAATCATCAGGGAAATGCAAGTCAAAACTACAATGAGATATCACTTCACTCCAGTGAGTCTGGCTTTTATCAGAAAGTCCCAAAACAACAAATGCTGGCATGGATGCAGAGAGACAGGAACACTCATACATTGTTGGTAGGACTGCAAACTAGCACAGTTTCTGTGGAAAGTAGTATGGAGATACCTCAAAGAACAAAAAGTAGAACTACCATTTGATCCAGCAATCCCACTACTGAGTATTTAACCAAAGAAAAAAAAAGACGTTATATAAAAAGAGACACCTGCACTTGAATGTTTATAGCAGCACAATTCACAATTTCAAAGATATGGAAACAACCCAAGTGCCCATCAATCCATGAGTGGATTAATAAAATGTGGTATATGTACACCATGGAATATTACTCAGCCATAAAAAATGGTGAACTAATATCTCTTGTGTTAACCTAGATGTAACTGGAGCCCATTCCTCTAAGTGAAGTATCGTAAGAATGGAAAAA
The DNA here is from genome assembly GCA_004363605.1 of Indri indri. NCBI lineage: Eukaryota > Metazoa > Chordata > Mammalia > Primates > Indriidae > Indri > Indri indri. The sequence goes on from RJWJ010013291.1 coordinate 30,303, forward strand.
CAACCATCACATGTGCTCACCATTAAATTGGAAGTAATCTGTCAATGCTTATGTGCACACATGGAAATAACATTCATCAGAAATCAAGCAGGTGGGAGGGGGGAGCAGGGGATGGGTAAATCCACACCTAATGGGTACAATGCACACTATCTGGGTGATGGGCACACTTATAACTTTGACCCAAATAGTGCAAAAACAATTTATGTAACCAAAACGTTTGTACCCCTGTAATATTCTGAAATTTAGAAAAAGAGAGAGAGGTGTGGCTATCCAAGATACTTACTATACACAGAAGAGACAGAAAAAGGACTTTCCCCTGGACTGGCTCTTGTGAATAAATGTATTTGTCCAGATTTCAAAAGGTGGTCATCTGGTTTACCACTCCGCCCCATCTCAATTTAGCTGTTCTTCTGAGGGTAGTGAGAACAGACAGTGGGAACTGACCAATGTACTACTCTTTGGTGAGCTGTGCAGCAACCATAGGCAAGGAAAGCAAAAGAGGCCCATGAATTTCAAATGATGCAAAATGCACAAGATCAGACTAGAGGGCAGAAATTATCATCATTGCTAGCCAGCATGTGCAGTTCCTATGATCAAGGCACCATGGGTTCTATCACTTAGGTCCTCACAGGAACCCTATGAGGTAAATACTTTTTCTTGATGCTCTTTCACAGGTGTGGAAACTGAAGTTTAGAAAGGTTAAATAAACTGCCTATGGTCACACAACTTAGAAGCAGTGAAAATTGGTTTCACACTTGGATTGATAGATGCCAGAGCCCTCTCAGGTAGTCACCATGCTATATCATTTCCCTAATTAGAGACAGAAGTGGAGAAACAAAGGACGTGGGTGGGGATGAGGTTTGAGCTCTTAAATGATAAAAGCAGAACCAACCCTTCCAGAGTACCAGACTCAGAGCCAAACTCAGCCCTCCCAGTGTGCATGGTCACACTGAGACACAGATCACGTGACGGTTCTTCTGTCACCTGCAGACACAAAAGGCATGCTATGATGGAATATTAAACAGCTACCTCATTTTATTCCAAGCATATGCTTCCTCCATTTATACCGCAGTTAGAAAAGTGGTTATACTTGCAAACCGTTAGTACTTCTATGAGCTTAAAAGTGCCACAGAAAACAAATTGATCATATTTGGGCATACGCTGAGTGGGCAATGGGAAAACCAGCCTCCACGTTGACCTAGAAGTTCCATTTCTAGGCTCGCTCTATCCTTTTTAATGCCCTGTCATCAAGTTCTAATTCAGTTTACAATTTATATGCTTATTTAGTTTAACAGGATGTAATAACATTTGTTTTGGATGCTTTTAGTTGATCCTGCATAGATTCCAACCACATCACCCCTTACCCCATATCCAACCGTGAGGGATCTGGAGTCACTTAATAAAATGCAAGGCATGAATGTATGTCTTGAAATGTTTAACAATTGGGTAAAGTCACCGACAAAGGTGATCACAAACCAAATGGACACTGAGTACAGGCAATAAGGAGCCCATTACTAGGGAGAGCTTTGAACTTTGTTGTCGTTATAGTTGTTTTTATTGTTTACAGCAATAAGTACATTTGACAAAGGGTTGAACAACTTCAAATGGCACTGCCTGGCAAAGCCATCATGTTGACCACAGAAAACCTAAAAAGGCAGAATGTTTGGAGGTAAAATTCTAAAACATGTGCCCTGAACCCAGACATTAAGAAGGCATTCTATCCCAGCTGCTGAGTGGTGACAGGATCTTTACCGAGGTGACTTTCTGTAGAGTCCAGACACAGGGTCTATTCTTAGAAAACCAAAAAAAGCATGGAGCTGCCTAAAAATAATGATGACTCAACACCTAGAAGCTTCAATGATGTAATGTTGTCAAAGAACACCCTCTCTCCTCACAGGTTGCAGTTTTTAAAATAAGCAAGCTCACAGCTCACCTTCTGAGGAAAGCAAAGATTTCACACGCTGAAGGAGAAAATTAGGACACGTGGGTCACGGATAAAAATGTTCCATCCGTGCATCGCCTGTCACCGTGGCTGGTTTACTTGTTGGAGAAGCAGCCCTTGCCAAAGGTAGCAGCTCTTCCCCTGCCACCCTCACTCATCAGTCATCCTTCCAAAACAGGTCCTGTGCGATAGGACAACAATGTTGATTACACAAGAGGAGGGCCTGAAAAATCCCAGCCTCAAGTCGCCCTCAGCTAGCACATTTCATGGCACGGGATGGGCCCATTTGGAGACTGCGGTACAGGTGCAGGGTCTGGAACAGAAACACACCCCAGAGCTCCTGAAACACAGCCTTTAAAGAACAGCAGCCATGGCTCCATGCTGCCCCATGGCCGTGGGCCTCAACAAGGGCCACACGGTGACCAGCACCATGAGCAGGCCAAGTCCCAGCTGCCACTGTGGGCACCTCACCAAGCACAGCAAGATCAAGTGGGACACCATCCAAGAAGTATGTGGCTTCACCCCACATAAGCACCACACCATGGGGCTACTTGAGGTCGCCAAGGACAAGAGGGCTGTCAAGTTCACCAAGAAAAGGGTGAGGACACATATCCATGCCAGGGGTAAGCGAGAGGAGCTGAACCACATCCTGACCTCCATGAGCAAAGAGGCTGCCAAGGACTGAGCCCCTCTCCCCACTTGCTCTGTACCTGATAAAATCTCTATAGAAAAAAAATTCCAGAGCCTTCTCTCTGCCCTCTTAGGTGCCCGTTCCCTATGATATGCTCTATCCACCTCAATCTCTCATTTCGCCTAACTTGTGCTATAATTATCAGACCCCAGTAAACATTAAGCTACATGAGGGCTTCCATCTCATTCCTCTTTGTACTCCCAGTGCCAAGAGCAATACTTGGGACATGATAGAGTTTTGATAATTATTAAATAATTGATGGCTGGATTGATTGATTGATTGCTGCGATATTCTTTACCCTTGTTAGTGTATTTATGAGTTACTGCTCTTCCCTGGGTGCTTATATTCTATATCTTAGGATATATTTCAGGTATATCTGAGAATATATTGTCTCCTAGGGTATGTTCATTAAAAAGAATACTGTTAATTAGCAAATAGCCTTCAAGTTCCAAGAGATTCTAGAGCATTTTAGGAGATACCTGGGGACAGGATGTTCCTCATACCACAAAGCCCATCTATTTGTTCTTAAGGCTTGCTCTGTTCAGCAAAAAACAAAGCGAGAAGCATGGGTCTGGCAGTCAGAGCTGGGTGCATTATAAATAAAGCATAGTAAAGAGGAACGGCATCTGATGGAATACATTAGGTTTCACATGCACAACTGTTTCTTTTTCAAAAAGATGTTCTTGTTGTAGCAACGCTTTCACTGTGCATTTTTGGAATTCTCAAAAGTCAGTTCCTAAGCTCCAAATGAAAATCTTTCTTATTATTTTGTAGCTATTTCTCATTATGGTGTTTATGTGCATGTTGTTTTTAAATAAAAGTTATTTTACTTGGGTTGGCTACCAACTTAAGTCATCATACTTAACTCTAAACAGCTTGTTTCCACAGATTCAAATCTACCCTAAATACAAAAACCTTGCACCACTTAAACTATTGCAAAGAATGTGCTGTCAGCGATGCCAAAAGAGGAGTCCCTTTGAAAAGGACTGTACCCGTTTAGATGTGTGAACTTGGAGATGTTTGGGGGAGAAATGCAGCCCCACTATGGTTGAAATCCAGTTGTCCACAGGAAGCTGGGCAAAGCCATGGCTAAGAAACCAATGTATGCTCACTTTCTCCTCTCCTTTCTGAATCACCATGTCCAGACCCTCCCTACTCCCACATTTAGAGCAAGACTATCTGTAAAAAGCAAATTTAACGAAAACTGGCCAGCATTGCCAGATTTCTGACACTGAAGATTTGTTCCCTGAAATTTCAAAAGACACTAACTGAAGAGCCAAACTCCTTTCCTCTCCTATGCCCCTTGCGAAGCCTTGAACTTCAGCTACACAGTGATAACTTTTAAGTGGACTTCTGTTCCAAGTTTTGCAACTTGATAGAACATAATACCAATGAAGAAAATAAGCTATTTGAAGGAAAGCACAAAACTCTCAAGTGCCAGGCATTGAAACTATAGCATCTTCCCATGAAATAATTGGGCTCTGAGCCTTTAGAGTTCAAGATCAGACTGATTTATGATAAAGACAAACTTAAATATACATATATTTAAATGGGTAATATGTGTTCATTTTATCACAAATCAATATTAGAATACTGATTGGATTTAAGAGTCAAACTTAAGGTATAGTTAAATGACCCAGTGCTTTTCTAAAAACATGTAGACATAGATGATGCATGTTCATGGAAGATGTTATTATTGATTGTGACTGCCAAGTTATACTTTTTCTTTGAAGATATTTAAAATCTATTCTTCTAAACAATATGAATTATGGCAAAAAATGTTTGTATGCATGTTATTCTAAAAATATCATATAATCTATTAAATTAGGTGATTTTGTTTGTATTCACAATGGAATTTAAACATCTGCAAAATACATCCTTAATGACCACTGGCAGCCACTTTCCATGTTAAAAGATGATTGTTGAAGTACTCATAAAAATATGAACAAAGTTTGATGAGCTAATTCAGGTAAACATCTTATATTACATCTATACATAATTAGTTTAATGCAAGCGAAATAAAATATCAGGACAAGTAAGAATAAATAGACTTGCTATGTGAGTACTAATTTTTAATTTGAGCTTCCTAGAAGCCAGGGAAAAAGAGAAACACATAAATTACATAATTCTCCTAGTGAGAAAAAAATACCAGTTTCCAGAGGAAACAAAGTTTTCCTGGCACTAGTTCTAAAAGGAAAGTATCGCATGAACCTTATGTGGGGAGCAGTAAACAAGAAGTACCCCACAACAGATGCAGAAACACATTCCACGTGGTAAAGACTGAGATGAAACTTCCTTAAAGCCCAAGGCTTTGATATAAAAGCACAACTTTGTTATAATTCTGCAAGGATCTGCCTAGGTCTTCCTTCCAACTTCCATAGCACATGTATTGTTGAGGTCTACATGTTGTTAGAAAAGCACCTGATATTTATAAAAGCTCCTTCCTTCCTTCCTTGAGCCAGGGGTAGACAGTCATAGATTTGGGTTGTAGGGAGGGGAAGAATGAGGAAGGGAACCAGTGTTTACCAAGAAGGTAAACATTGTGCTACCTCTTCTGCCCATTGCACCTCATTTAATCACAGAACAAGCCAGTAAAGAAGGTATTGTTTTTGTTTGTTTGTTTTGAGACAGTGTCTTGCTCTGTTGCCCAGAATAGAGTGCTGTGGCTTCAGCCTAGCTCACAGCAACCTCAAACTCCTGGGCTCAAGCGATCCTCCTGCCTCAGCCTCCCTAGTAGCTGGGACTACTGGCATGTGCCACCATGCCCGGCTAATTTTTTCTATATATATATTTTTAGTTATCCAGATCATTTCTTTCTATTTTTAGTAGAGATAGGGTCTCACTCTTGTTCAGGTTGGTCTCGAACTCCTGACCTTGAGTGATCCACCCGCCTCGGCCTCTCAGAGTGCTAAGAAGGTATTATTAACCTCATTTCATAAAAGAGGTGTTGGCCAAGATGACATGCCTAGTATATAGTCCAGGCGGGATTTGAACCCAAGTGGTTCCGAATCCAAAGCCCTTTCTCTGGGCTCTTCTGCCTGCCGTAAGTGCCCACATTGTGTCTAGAGAGATGAGTTAGACATGTGGGACACAGAAGTATGACGACAAGCCTGCTCTACCAACCTCCAGACACCTATAATCATCCAGCTAGAACATGACCATCATATTACGCAGTGCACTCCATGTATAAATAGCATATTATATTAAGTAATTTAGAGTTAATAATAGCTAAAAATTTTGGAGGGGAACGTAGGTTTTGAACAAAGTGTAAGGTATGACATTTCAACATGCTGGATGAAAATCTTAACTATGTCACCTATCTGATCAGTGAGTCTCCCTCTCAAAATACTGATAGAGATTACAGTGTTTATGTTTAAAATGATGATGCCGTATGATACAACATCCCCAGTAAAACTGAGCATTACCAAAACATTACCAGATACTGATCAAACTTAAAAAAAAGTAAACTGCATGTGTTCTGTTCCTATATATTTATTCTCCTAAAAGGGTAGGGGTGTATGGTTGAGCACTGTATGCATAAAATTATCAATGAGCTGGTAATTAGGAAATCTGTGCAGCACACTGATAACCTCACTCTCACAGAGTAAATATCACATGTTATTAATGGAGTTGGCACTCAACCCATCTATATCACACTGATCTCATCCATGGAGCTAAATGTCAGGCCTGCTGTGATGGTTACCTTGGTGGAGTTTTAAAGTTCACATCAAAACACTCAGACTTTCTTTGGTTATCTCTGAGTCAATCAAGAATTTCACGACCACCAAACTGAGACCAGAATCAGGGAAGCTAAGAAAGGCAGGGTGAAGCCCATGCTGCCTTCAGCTGCTGAGACTGAGGAAAATAATAATAATAAAAATTATCCTATCCCTGGGCTCCATCCCTGAAATTGCCTCTTAAAAAGGAATGTTCTTAGACAACAGAATTCAATAGTTATCTTTGAATTTACATATTTTTTAATTTGAAATAATTCAAAATTATCTCATATGACCAGGGCCACCATGATGGTTGTGCCTTTGTGCACTTCTTAGGGGCTCCTGAGCTAGGAGGTTGAAATCTAGCCTGTCCTCCACCTGCCAGGCCACCCACTCCTGCTCAGGGCTGCAACTGCCCCATTAGCCCAGAGAACAGGGCACCATTTTTGCAGTCACCTTCCTTACCCCAGGCAGTGTATCCTAAGACTGCTTCTGCTCACAGGGGGACCTTTCAATAATTCAAAGAGTCACCGTACAGGCTAGAAGCAGCTCTGATGGAAACCATATGAAGTGAATTCCATTCCTTTATTTTTCCATAAAGGAGGGGGAAGCTCCCTGTCCTCTTTAATATTATCACCGAACAAATGGAACATGGCAGTTGTTTTTCACCAGGTGTCATCAAGAATATGTGTTCACCCACTCTTTGGCACAGAAATCGAATACTTTCAACTCTGTGTGCGTCGGTTTTAATTCTTTCCACTGCCTCCATTATTTCCAGTAGTTAAGTGGGATATTTAGAGTAACTTGTCAGGCTCTTGGGCCCCAGGGGGTCACTCGGTACTGTGGAGAGGCAAGATACTAAATATATTTTCGCGACTTCAAGAAAAGTTAAGGTTCCAGGGAATGTCCTACAGCAGCTTTCAAATCTGCCCCACACTGGGCCTCTCATCTGGCAGGTGCTCCCAAGTGATTAGCAGTGACTAATTACGGTTCCTAGTCACCGTTCAAAGAAAAAAGAAAACAGAGCTAACCTATGGAGTACAATGGTAGGCACTGTATTTTTACACTTTAAACATTCTTTAAAAAGACAAAACGCAACTGTGAAGGTCACATTTACCTGTAAGGACTGAACACAAGAGAAACAGTGAAACTCCTAAGTATTCCTTAAGCATCTGATGTCTAATTTAACTGTTCCCTGCTTAAGTATTTAAAACGGATACTTGGTCATCATTTTGCTGCCATAGTTTACTTCATTTTTCAACCTATATTCAGTAATACTTAAACCACAATAAATTATTATCTTTGTGTTCATCTGTTGCTATCTATCTTTAGTGTGAAATTTTTAACCAGCCTTAAATCATCCTCATTACACGTTCTCTAAGGTCTTCCAAAGCACCTGATTTCAGTTTTCATTGCTACCTTTTCTCTCTTTTTCTTCCTCTCCCTTTTCTTCACCTGGGAGTAGCTATGAAAACAAATGCGCTTAAGACACTTTTAATTTTTCACTCACTTAGCTTACTGAGTCAGTCACCTCTAGCCACTTTAAACATCACATAAATATAAATTGACATACACAACAGGTTTATTCACAAGTGTCGCATGTTAACTACTAGAGTGATTTGGATTCAGTGAATTTATACTTGAGTGTTGCTCTTGAATCACCTGAGTTCTTCCTGCCTTATATTCTTTTACCTGAAACTTCATGTTGATGGATAGCCAACTTTGCTTCTAGAACCTGTTTTCCACAGTGGAATTTAGAGACAGTGAGACATGGTGGGTAATGAACTGGACTCTACTCTTTCCCCTATCTCTAAATTATCAGCCAATCCTGGGAAATCCATTTTTCTGCATCTTAATTTGGTCACTGTTTAAGTAGAAGTTCAACTCAATATTGATTGAGCACCTACTGTGTGTCAGGCTCTGTGCAAGGTGATATAAATACAAATTGTAATACAAATTTTGTCTATCTTCATGGACTTCAGGGCCTGGAGAGGAAAGTGTAAATGAAGAGAACCCAAATATGTGTGGGTGGTTGATACAAAAGGTTTTACAATACAAGTTCCCTGAGACAACATAATATATGCATGGAGCAATAACTATCTACCTGGTGGCCTAAGAGACTCTCCTACAGACCCAGACCAGACCATTAGTCAGGAGCCGGGGTGAAGGGCTGGAGACAACACAAGCAGTGACAGCAAGTCAAAGGCTTTAAACTGTAGACATTCAAAGAAGGAGACTCAGCAAGTGACAGAGTTTGGCTTGGAGAATTCCACACAGAAGTATCAATGTACAATGCTCATCTTGGCTTCAATGTGTCCTTTATTTCCAATAGACATGAACCCCCTATGGCTCTAGTCATCAGGCCAGCCCTTGTGGCTCCAGACCTCAGGGCTGCCCTAGGTTCCAGACCAGCCCAGAGCCAGGTTGTCCCACATGGCCCTGGAGTTCAGGACCACTCCTTTGCCAGGTTGGCACCCCTGGCCTCAGTCACCAGACTGGCACCCATAGACTCAGGCTCCAGGGCTTAAACAGTGCCAGGCTGGTCCCTGTAGCCCCACCCTCCAGGACAACCCCTGCATCCCCATGTTCCAGCAGATCCATGGTCCAGGTCTGCTCCAGCAGGGGCCAGGGGCCAGGTCCATCCCAGAAAACTCCAGTGCCAGGATGGCCCTCACAGAACTAGGCTCCAGGACTACCCCTGTGGCCCTGGGTATCTCAAGGCAGCCACCATGGGCCCAGGACCCAGGCCAACACCCACATACCCAGCCTCCAGGCCAGACCCAGGCCTTGGGCTAGTTTTAGTGGATATAAGCTCCAGTAGAACCAAAGTCTGGGCCCACTCCAGTAGACCCCAGTGCCAGGTCAGGCCTATGGACTGAAGCTCCTGGACTACCTCACAGATTCAAGCTTCAGGACTACTCCAGTGCCTAACCATCCCCTGTGGACTCAGACTATAGGCACGTCTGATTGGGCCTATGGACCAGGCCCATACCAGCATCTAGCCAGGACCTATAGACTCAAAGTCAAGGACCATCTTAGTGCAGGGCCAGGCCCTGTGAATCCAGTATTTGGGATAGCTTCTATGGATTCAGATTCTAGATCAGTCTTCAAGGACCCAGGCTCCTGGTTCACTCCCCTAGACCCAATCAACAGGTCCACTCCAGTAAATTCAGGCTCCAGGCCCAACCTCACAGACCCAAGCACCATGTCTGCCTGTCTGCCTACCTGCTGATCCAGGCACCAGGCTATCCTGGCTGAGGACTCCAGCAACAAGCCCACTCACAGACCATGCCAGACATGCTGCTCAGAATCTCTGGATGAGCTGAATAATAAAGGACTTCTCCAGACAAAGCCAGTCTACAAAGACTGAAATAAATCCCTATTTCTTCAAATGCACAGACCCAGTGCACTGCCACGAGGATCAAGAAGAATCAGGGAAATGATACCACCAAAGGAACAAAATAAAGTACCAGTTACCACCATAAAAATGGAGATTTATGAACTGCCTGACAAAGAATTAAAAACAATTGTTTTAAGGAAGCTTGCCAACTTTAAATACAGAGAAAAAATTCGACAAAATCAGAAAAACAATAAACAAC